>CAJNIZ010001190.1:952-29669 GCA_905231905.1 Symbiodinium pilosum | reverse complement strand
GGACTCATTCGCTGTCATAATATCCCTGGGGCTCGAAATTTATAGAAAAAGCTACATCGGCCCCTTAAAGGATATGCTGAGTATCAGAACATTATATAGCGGTGATTCAATGAAGGAGGTTTGTCCTGCTGTCATCCCATGCCCCATCCAGCAACCGGCAAAGTCAGGCCAGAGTTGCTTCTGCAGGGAGTCCCCGACGGCTTCACTTCATGCACTGCGCTTAGATTTGGAACAACCTTGGGTAAGGGAGGGACACCTAAAAGGTCCCATAAATTTCGGGCACTCACATGTGTCATCTCGCGCGAATGACATGATAATGGGACGTTGTACACAGTCAGGCGTGACTTGCTTCAATTTTAAAAACCGGTTTCAATCCAACTCAATTCTACGACTGCATTGCATTTGGAGGAAGGTCAGAAAAGCGATGCGTGGAAGTCGCAGGCAAGCGAACACTTTTGAGAATGGAACCTCTTGTGGCCCACGTATTGTTGTACGAGGTTTTTGGAATGGTTTATTGGAGGGCTCCTCGTATGTCTCCCAGACTTAAAATGTTCTTGGCTGGTTGTACTTAGGTTGATGGTTCGGAAGCTGTCTAGAGACTTGGTTGTATGTAGGTTGTTGATAGTGGAGATGTCTGAAGCCTGAGAACAGAATTAGATCAGGATTTTTTGCCAAAGCAGAGGCCACAAGAGCGTACATTTCTGGTATTTTTGAGACGCATTAAACTTCAAATCTGACTGAAGCCCTCATGTCCATCTAGCGGAAACCCTTGCTCCGAATTGCAAAAGAGGGCAGGCACACCAGCTTCTGTCTGCTGGCTCATTTTTTGCATCTGGCACAGGTACAAGAAGGCTTTAGCAACTTCTGCATTGAAGTTCCGTTGGGATTGTCGGCGCCAGACAGTGTCAGTGGTTATTGAACATGATGGTGTTGGGAGTGGGTATTTTGCTCCGTGCCCTGAGCAGCTTAAATGCCCTCAGGACATTGAACATACCCGGCTCGCACAATCGGTTTGCGAACATCTGCTCTGCCTGGTAATTGCAGGCCCCAGCTCTACCTACAGAAACTAAGCTGAGCTTTGCTCGGCCAGCAAGATATTCGAAAGTGCACACCTCGCAGCGGAAAACTCGGTCGTCGCGTGCAGATTTTGCACCACAAAACGCGGAGAATCGTGTCCCAAAGAGTTTGTGGCAGGACCTCGCGCGTGAAAGCTAAAGCAGAAGCTCATCAGCCTCTGAGTCTGCTCTGACAGTCTGAATTACAAATCCCTCTCGCTGAGGCGCGTGAACGCAAACGGATCGAAAAGATAGCCACGAAAGGTTCCGTGGAAATCCCGAACATGTGGATCCAAGAGTCTTGGCAAAGACTTGCGGAAGACCTGCCCAACTCCCAAGCATGTAACCAGCAATGTGCTCAATGGTTGTGATTCCCTGGGAATGTAGACGTTTTGTCATGTACTAGGTTGACAACTGCATCATGTTCCATCTTTCAGCGCACTAGGTGAGGCACCAGAATGTGGACCCTGACGTCTAGACTATTAATCCATGATGAGTGAAACCTCAATATCTCTCGGCTGTGTCCCTGGTGTGATTAAGATCAAGTATTTGATCAAAGACCACGCACCCGAACCCACTTGTGAGGCGAAGAAGCATCTGGTAGCATGGCGCCGTGAGACAAAAGCCGTGCCTTGGGGAGTCTGATTAAAAGTTCAGCCCTGACCTTACATGAGCTATACTCTAAACTCCTTAAAGGGGTTATATAGGGGATTATATAGGGGACTACCCTAGGGATTATAAATGGGGATACTAGGAGTCTAGTCTATAGCTCACATCACCTTACATCCAGTCTGTCATTATATCTTTCAGCAGCCAAGGCCGCGCGAGGGGTTGGTGCGTGGGTATTGCTAGGAAAGGGTCCTTGGCAGAACCCCATCCATGGGAGTATTTCCTCAAAAGTGCGATCTCCTTACATATCCTTCCGAGATGCACTGCCCCCCGCCAACATAACGGCCTTTCAAAGATACCTTGCCTATGCTTGTTGCATTGAGAGCACGCATGCTCAAGCCAGATTTTCCTGCTCTGCTTCTACCATGGCACGATACTAGTTGGAAGTTCGGAGTTTCTGCGCTCAGGGTTCATGTTCAGCATTTTCAGGCGATGTCTGAAGTATGGCCAGGTAACAGTAGGCGTTGCACCAAACAGGGTTTTAACATCTACAGCCACTGGTTGCATGGCCTTGGACTTCAACAGGCTGTTTCCTGCAAAAGTGCAAACAGCGCCTTTGAGACTCAGCAATTCTCAGGTTGCCAAACTTAGCTGGATCCTATACCCAGACATCCAAAAGGATCCAAAAAATGGACCCCCCTAATAATCCCGTAGTCCCAATGTAATATGGGATGCTGAGTTTGCCCATTGGTTGAGCACCCACGATGCCCGTATAATTGATTACTTCGTACAGTGGCGTAATACCATCTAGGCGGGCTCTGGCAGTCCTGTGTTACCAGCAATCTGATGCATTCTATCGTCTAACTGCAGCCGCTCCGCGCGCGAACGCCTACAAGCTTTGACTGCTGAGAGTGAGTAGATACGCGGACACATCTCCTGAATGGTTCATATGTGTGTCTCCACATGCTCTCTGCTGACTTTAGCTAAATCGCTGCCTAAAACTTGAGAATCTTTGAATAGTCACTTGATGGCCCCCGCACGGCCAGAAAATTGGTGGCCCCCGCATGACTTTCCCTTGAATGCCATGGGTCTACCGAGCGCCTCGGATAAACAGCGATGGCCACGCCGGCCTGTTTGTGCTGGAAAAGATGCTTCTACTTTATAGGAGTGGAGATTTTGTGGGAGCTCCTGGGATATTGTTGCGACTGCATGACTAAGTTGCCGCAAGGTCATGCATGCTGTCGTAGGCATCCTATAATTATAGTAATTAGTATGACCCCTGAGATGTCGTTAACAAATAATCCACCCATCCATCCACCGTTTGCTTGGACAGGGGTGCCCTGAGGGAATCGCAGGTGTATGTCGTATCCAAAACAGATTACTGTAGGATTATGCTGCAGCTGTTTGAGCCTCGAAGAAGCTGCACGTAGGGGGAAGCCAGGAAGAGTGTTGCCAAATGCTGTAGCCTCCTATTCTGGAAGGAGGTTCGTTCAACATGCGATCAACAGGGCCACTCTACTTCTGATTTTCATTTCAGATATGCGTGTTTTTGAAAATGTTTATCCAACTATTGCAAAACCCTTAAGTACAGTGACCGACATAATCCGGGAATGCCCGAGTGCCAAAGCTAACTGGTTCTTAGTAAGGAATACGGTAATACGTTATATACATAAATTCCAATATTTCCTACTAAGAACCAATAAGGAAGCCCTCAAGTGAGAGCAACTGTCAGGTAGTCTTTGGACAGTTCGTACTCGGCCCGCCTGGCGCGGGCAAGTGGCCCTGTGCCCGTTTGTGGGTGTTTCGGGTTGACGGTTTAGCATGTGAGTAGAGTTCAGGTAGGGTTTACTGGGTTAGGGTTGGGGTTAATGGGGGGGGGGGGGGACACTTAGCTTGGTACGGGTTTCGAAGGCCAGGCTTCACTGGATTTGTTTAAATGGGGGCTCCGCTTGATCGGCTTATCCAAGTTGAGTATGGGTTTCTTGGTGATTTAAGGTAAAAGTGTGGGGTGGTCAATCAAAACCCCAAACCTGGAACATGGGTATGGTATCACAGTAGAATCTCCAGAGTGCTTCTGAGGGCAACCACAGGGGTGAAGTTTTTCTTCGTCAACAGGCCTTCGGGTTAGTCTACCATTTTGCTGCGTAGGTGATTGTTGGATGACTTACTGCGGGTTAGTAGGGAATAAGGGACTGCATATATAACGACTACATGGGACTACATGGGATTGTATTCCTTCATTCTCTACTAAGCCCCCATGAGTCGTAAGGACGATTCAGGTGTGCAGTTGGCTGACGGGTTACCTTCAGGAGCAGAGTCGAATTAGTTGGGGAAAGGGATAGAGAATTGAAGTGGTGTGGCACTTGGCGAGGGACAGGCTACACCGTCCCATCGTCATATCCTTAGCCCAGCAGCATCGTCCTCGTCCATGTCCTGACTCTTACCACCATAGGCTGGCTGGAATCGTTTCAGAATCACAGGAGTTCACAACCTGACAATACTTTCTAGTGCTGGCTGTTGGTTTGTGGCAATGTAATTTGAATGGTAGTGCACTGTGCACACTCCAAGCAACTACCCGAGCAACTTCCGCCAGGAGTACCTACTGCACGGGCATGCAACAACTTCTTGGAGTGCCGGGGCCCTTCCGAGGGAATGTCTCATGTCATTGGTAGTCCAGTGCCTTGGCAAGGCAGAGTCCGCAGAAACTGCAGAACATGTCCTTTTGTAAAGCTGGGCTTGAACCCCTTAAATGCCGTGATCAGTTGTCGACAGAGGAGCCCATCCAGCGAGTGAATGGCAACGCGTGTTTTCTTGTTATAGTCTGGAGATCTGCTTGCAAGGTTGAAGCGGCCTCGAACTCTTGTAAATTTGGATCCGGCCAATGATGACCTGCCGTGCCCATGCACGGCCCGTGTTGTTTGGTTCGAGTTGCCATTTAGCAGACGTGCTATGCACTGTGCACATGTCCTCGCCCCTCCGTCGTTGCAGAAAATTGTATGCGGCTTCGCATTGATGGTGCCATTGCACGTTGACAAACCTATCATCGACCGAGACAGGAGTCCCTCATGGCAGTCAGATTTGCTAGAGCCTTATAGCAAGACGTGTCTCTGCAGCTTGAGAAGCGGCTCCCTAGTAGTCATGTAGAGCGTGCGAAGTACTTTCAGCAGACCATGCATTTCCAGGGTTATAGAGGGAGAATGGAACACAAGATGGAAACCACTATACTAGAATCGGGTAATATATAGGGGTTATATAGGGATAATGGAAAAGCAATCATGTTGGTGCATTTCGGGAAGGTACGAGTGCGACATTGACATTCGCGAGCTTGTCAGTGTGGAGGCCACAGTCCCATCTGTTGCCAACCATGCAGATGCTTGTTTCTAGCCATATACAGCGACGATGTAAATGTGGTGGGGGTGATGACTGTAAGGGCATCAGGTAGAACTCGCGGGGAGAAGACATGAAGCAGGACCTCCCTCAGAAGTATTGAATCGAGTTTGGCATTTGTTCGGTAGTTTCACGAGATCTGCTAGGGGCCTACAATAAAATCCTTATAGTAGTTTCCATTTTCTTTTCCATTATCCCTATACAGCCCATATAAAAGTCATGTACCCCTATATATCCCCTATCCCCTATAAGACCTTATATACCCCTATATAACCCCTATACAACCCCAGAAAGATCTGGGAGTCTTTCAGGATGTCATGGCCGAGCTCGACCTCGGGCCAAACGGCGCGCTGCTTTACGCCATGGAATACATCGAGGCCATAATTTACGAGCGAACATCTGACCTGATAAGCCAAGGGACCTGAAACCTGCACTGCTTAATGTAAGGGGGCAGCTTGGGGGGATGTAGGAAGTCTTCTGATGGCTGGCATTGTGAGTTCTGCGCCTGTTCTTGCACCGAAGCTAGACACGGAAGGTGAACATCGACTGGCTGATTACTCGAATAAGGCAGGCCTGGAGCTTGAAGCTTGAAGCCTCGGCTAATCATGCATAGTAAGAGTTGTAACGTAACCGTTCGCCCCAGCTATCATTGTGGCGATGCTCAACCATAGTTCTTCACATAGTTTCTTGCGTCATACCCACACAACTTGGAGCATCATGGAAACGGGAAAAGTTGCATCCACTGATCCTCTTGCTATTGCAGTCACACCCCACCAGGCAGGTCACCGCGGATACCGCCATCCCGTATGTCCTGTTCGATTCCCCCGGTCAGGCAAGTCGGTCAGCACGCCTTCCAAACAGACTGAGAAGCAGTAATATCTCTGAGGGTTAGAGCCTTCCTGAGCCTTGTATTCTCCATACAATGCCGTCCTCATTGTGAGGAACCCGACATGGACCCCATAATCTTGAGACACTCTGTTTTTGTGATGCCTGGAGGAAGGAAGAAAACAGCGGCAGTGGACGTCATAATTACAAGACGAGTACTGGTAGTTGGATTTACCAGACAAGGGAGAAGAACATTGTTTTTGTCATTTGTGCTTATCAAGTTTCTGGATAGCCAGTGGAGTCGATAGCGTCGAGTCATAGGTGCGTACTAGGGTCAGGGTTGGGATTTTCTACAAAACAGTGTTAACACTGTAGAATCAGGTCAAGGGTTAAACAGAAGCATGCAATCGCCAGGGCTTTCGCAAATTGCTGAGGGCCGGGAGGGATCTTCTGCCTCAAATGGCATGCTCCCTAAGTGCTTTTGAAACGCCGCCCTTCGTCGGCTCTTAGGAGCGTGAAGCATGTACATCAAACCAACTCCATGCATCCACGGCCACAAATCCCACAAGGCTGCAGGCAGCGAGTTCGAGCAGGACAAGCCAAACATGACTTCACTTGCCCAAAAAAGGTAGCACGACATCACGCCATACTCCAGCCTAGTCAAGGCAGCACTTGCACAAAGGACCCTTTTGAGGCGTGCTGTCGCAAAACCCTTAGCCTTAGCCTTGAACTGCTATCGTGTCGCTGTAAGACACCCTGACCCCACGGCATCTCCCTGGCGCATCCGTGCCATAAGAGCGCATGGTGCTGCTGAAGGCCTTGTAGAAAGGAGCCTTTATCTGGGCTGTCAGGGTTTTACGCCATTGCAAACAGTTCCCAGGGAGAGGATACTGAGAAAAGGCTTCCGGGAGAAACCAAGCACTTCAGCCCTTTCAGCCCTTTGTGTCATTCTCTCACGCTGAGCCGCCTCCAGAGTGTCACCCCCAGTTGTTCAGGCGCATTGGAACCATTACTATATTTCATAGTTGCAGCCTCAGGAAAAGCACAGGCCAGAAACACTGCGGGGTCTGAAAGGTGAAGCTACACGCCTAAAAGAGAAGCGCATGGCCAAGAAGTCTGAGCTAACCAATCCCCTTCTCAGGGTTAAGTCAGCAGACGGGCTTCTCAGGGACGTTTGTTCAGCCACCGCCTGAATCAAGCACAAGCATATCCTTACTGGTTGTTAGTACGGAACAAGGTTATAGAATCCCTATGAAATTTGTATAGACATCCTGTATAGTGTATTCCCTTATTCCCAACAACCCCCCCTGTAAGTACATGGTTTGTCCTTTCGATCTCAAGCATCAGGTTGCTTCAGCCCAGGCCCGTCTCAACCTCACAAACCCGAAAAAATCACAACCGATGCGCTACCCCACACACCAAAAACCGAACCCCAAGCCGCTGCATATCCTTCAAGTCTGAAAACAGCACCAGATCTTCACTGCTGTAGATCCCCCCTCCTTTGAAGGGTTTACAGGGGTTATCTAGTAATACAGGGGGAATACAGAGACTACATATTATAGGGATGATGGAAAAGAAAATGGAAATTACGATTGCATCAGACGGTCAAGCTTTATTTTTTTTTACTATTTCACCGTTTGTGTTCCTAGCACTACAACTGTTACAGCCATCCTTCCTGCTGTTGCTTGCTACTCTGGTTAGAACAGCTTTGCTGATGGAGCATCAGCCGCTTTGAGTCATACTCGTAATTCAAATACTCAAAATCCTGTATAGTACAGGACCATTCTTCCCAAGGTATAAGGTACTCAGGGTCATGCAGGATTTCGATTAACCACCGTAGTCTTCTTGCATCAGCTACTACACTACTACCAATCACCACGATTACCTTTGCTAATGCTCCTTGACGCTTACATACCCTGGGCCTTAGTCCTTAATCCCTGACCCCAGATGCCTTATTGAATCGCCAACGCCAAATCTCTTGACCCTTAGATCCCCAAGCCCTAAACCGCTAAGCCCCAAAACCCCTAATTGAAACCCTGAAGCCCTTAAATTTCCCAAGAATCCTAACCCCCACCCCAAAACCCACAGACTCATGAGCTCGCGGCACCGGTCTCGCCGTACACGCTCGCGTTCGCGGTCGTCACGCAGCTCGAGCTCCACCTCCCGGGGTCGCAGCTGCTTGGCTTGAGCTTTTCCGTATTGAGACGAAATTCATTTTTTAAATATTCGGAAAATTATCAATAATATTTGTAGTAGTGGTATTAATAGTAAAAAGATTCATGATACTCATATTGATATACTCGGTTTTTACCTTAGGTTTTTCAGAATTTGGGGTTGAAGGTTTAGGGTTTCGGGTTTAGGTTTAGGTTTTCGGGGTCTTAGAGCTTCCCGAATACTCATAAGGCTAGCCTGTAACCCCAAAACACTGGGTATATAGGCAATAAGTATGTATACTTGAAAGGTCTAGGTCTAGATAGACGTGTACGTAAAGACTACAGAGGGTCGGGTGTGAAGGTTTAGGAGTCTAAGGTTTAGGGTGCACGGCTTACAGGGTTGGATTTAGGGTTTAGGATTTAGGGCTGCGTTTAAGGTTGAGGGTTAAGAGTTTTATTTAGAGTTGACATCTCCTCTGAGGCTGTCTGAGAGGTATGTAAGGGGTTCTATTATGTCGACTTTTTGTTGTTGTTGTTTCCTCTTACGCAGCCCGCATCGATTGAGGATAAGGGTTGGAATGACTTCCGTGCAACCCAGTGTCACAATCAATGGCTGCTAAGAATTTACCCTTAATGAGTCGCCAGACATTGCAAGAATATGGCTCCAGGAGTACCCAAGCCATTTGTAGCTCATCTCCTAGGAATCCTTGTAGAAGCTCTGCAAAACCCTACATCTTCCCCCTCCCCCCCACCCCTCCCCCACACCTCCACCCTAAACCCTAAACTCCCCCACATCTCCTGGCTCTTGCAGGAACTGATCCTCCAAGGTCAAAGCTCCTCCAGCTGGAGGCGCGCTCGAGCGAGGCTCGGGAATTGGGAGACAGCTTTCAGCGGAGTACCTTCCCCCACAAACATGGAAACCCACTAACTACCAACTGATTCTTGAACGCCTTCATCCCCAAATTGCTCTATACAATGCCGATGTCTGATTCCGTGCCCACGACACCGGCCCTAAAATCCTAAGTCTCCTTGACAAGCCGATGGCCTAGTTTGCAAGCGCCCCACAACCAAAAGCGGTTCCCCCTGCAACGAAGTGGTCCATCATCGGTGCATCTTGAGGCTATGTAAGCTGTAGTCTAAATTTTCTAGGGGAGTCTTGTAGGGGTTTTTGAGGGGACATTCGGAGTTGAGACTTTAGAAATGTGAAGGTCTGGCGGGAGTGGCATCTCTTGCTTGGGATAGTATGTCAATCTGCCGTGTATTGTGCGTCGGCGTAAGGGCATCCGTGGAAAAAGACTTCACCTGGTTGTATGCGATTTAGACGCCTTGTCTTTTCTTCTGCAATGGGAATGTAGTAGCTGTGTTGGCGGTGGCGCCGCCGCCAGCGTTGGCAGCGGCAGCAGCAGCAGCAGCAGCAGCAGCAGCAGCAGCGGGGAGCTGGGGCTGTCGCAGCGGACGCTTGCGATGCTGATGTCCTTACTGCTGCCTTGTTTCCGAAGCTCCTGTCTTTTTTACATGATGCGCATCCTGACTACAGAATGGCCGAGGTTGGTCTCGTAGAGGTTTGTTTTTCATTACTTGGGCAAATCTCGCGAAAAAGCAAGTTGGACTTATCAGGTTAGCTTGCTTGTGGCAGTTGACCGGAAAGGCCTATAGCCCCCTTTCAGGTAGAATATGGAGTTGCCCAATATCATAATAAGACCTCCACATACCCCATGAAGGGGACCTGAGTTTCCATTGTCTTTTCTCCATTATCCTTATAAAGCCCTATCTAACCCTAAGGGGAGGCCTATGACTTTACCAGCTCAGAGCCCCATTCCCAAGCCTTCAGATCAACTCGCCAGGAAGCTTCAGAGGCAAAAAGAAGAAGAGGAGCGCCTACGCAAAGAGCGAGAAGAACACAGCCTTCTGACTGCTGAATCTGCTGAAATAAGTGAACTCAAACCCGTAGAATTTCGTGTAAGCGGATTTTCCAAAGGTTGCAGGTGGAAACTGAAGCAGCATGTCTCTCTGAATTCCTTGGTTTATCTTGGTTTTCAGGCATCTGCGCTTGGACTGTGATTGTCGCGCGGTTTGCTCTTAGGCTTATGTGGGCCGATGCTTTCACGGGCATCTCGCGTTAAACCATCTTATGCCAACCCAAAATCATTGCGCCTCAAGTGCGAGAATGCACAGCGAGCCTCTACATCCCAAGGCAGTTTCCATTCCGACCTGAGTTGTCTTTGCTCAGCTCAGGAAAGTTTATGCAAGAATTTGAAGCCTGGCGGGTGAAAGATCTCGAAGCACGCAACAAGCGCGAGAAGGCTTCCATGACCTTTGCAGCCCCGATGCTACACAATTTCTACTCTGCATACTCTGCTCATTATTCTTGCTATTATTGCCATTATTCCTATTAGCGCTATTATTGTTATCATCACTATTGCTACAAATACATATTGTCATTTCTATTATTACTGTTGATATTGTTCTTACTAGTATTCTTATTAGTATTTTCATTATTGTTATTGCTATGATTACTTTTCTCTGAATCCCTCTCATCCGTTCCTGCACGGTGAGACAAGAGTCTACGTGAAGGGTCAATGCCCTCCCTGTGGCAGAGCTTCACTCGGGGGCAATGCTGCTAGCGGCTTCATTACTACGAGCTTCTGTTGGGTTAGGAGTTTGTTTTGTACAGCGCCCTTTACTACTACTAATGTTGGCATTACTCTTTTTGAGATCCAGTTCTCCTTGCGCAAATCAGAGTTGCCATCATCATCGTTATGCTCCTAATCATCATCATCATCATCATCATGTTTTACCACATGTGGCATGATTGCTCTCATTCTCGCGTGGTTTCTGTGTGGTCAGCACCCTCATTATCATCCGCACGTTCAAGCTGTGATTCGCCTGGCTTGCACCTGTGGCCATTATCTTCATATTGTCCGTGGAACGTTCGTTGACGCACTGAGAGAAACAATGTAGTGGTGGCTGACATGAACAAGACTGAATGAGCCAAATGAATCGTTCGCGGGTGCCAAGCCTGACATGTCGAGTCTAGGCATTGCTTACGTAGCCCCCTTCCGCAGCAGACCCTCTAAACCTTTCGCCCTAAATCCTATCCCCGCCCGCCATGAAGGAATGGTACTCTATGCGCGAAGCTGCTAAGATTGAAGCGAAGCAGAGGGCTTTGGACACCTGCCTGCACTCTTTCTTGCACAGTACACATCACGTAAGTTTAGCTGCCAGGGCTACAGGGGCTTCCTTGGGCTGCATAGGGCTTGTGTGGGAGGAGTTTACATGTCTCAAGGGGTTCCCGGAAGTAGCTAGGCAAGTTTCAGACAAGCCCTGCACCCAGGAACCTGACTTACTCTGAAGGAGGCCTAGGTAGAAGATACATGGAAAGAATGATGGCAGCAAATGCTTCCCGCCCTCGCCACGGCGGTATTCAAAGCTGTGCCATGAACATGAAAGCCACGCGCATGCCAGCTGAGGAGAAGCAAGAGGAAGAGGAAAAGAAGTCGCACGGCGCAACTTCTGTTGATTTGTGGTTTCAGCTGTTGACAGCGCTTAGAAGTTAACTCCGTTTTGAGCCCCCGGCTTTCGCACCGGCCCCGAAGTGATACTTGCTGTCTTTGGCGTGCCTCGAAACACTTGCAGCAGGCTACAAGGCCCAATATGTTACAAGTGCGCTCTGTCTTTATAAACGCCGGGGCTTGGCACGTAGAATGCTCAAACCGAAGATCGCAAGTTTAGCTTGCTTGGGCCTTCAGTTTGGGTGGGGGATGTGAGGGTGGGGAGGTGCCTTTTTCCGTTGTGATTGGAGCTGCATCTTCATCTCAAGCTTGATGAGCTCTGGCGGTTTTAGGTCGCTGTGGTGCTGGCCAGCTAAGGAGAGCCAAAAAGCGTGCAAAAGAAAAAGACAAGGCGAAGAAGGAAAAGGAAGAGAAGTAGCTGGGCATTATTATGCAATCCATCTCAGACAGGTCATCACTTGTGAAAGCACTCTAGACTCTAGCTGTTGCTAGTTATGACGCCCCAATTTCATGGCATCCAAATCAATATATCATTTCAGCGATGGGTATACCAATATCACGGTACTGAATGATGTGGCTGTTGGGAAGCTGTGGGCAAAACAGCCCGGAACATCGTGCGGATTGGAGCATCTTTTGCCCGATCCTTCAGCAGCCAGGCAAGCCAAAAAGGAGAAGAAGGAGCAAGAAGAGTTGGAGAGGCTTAGACTGAAGTGCTTCTATGAAGAAGTCAGAGAAGCTGATCATGTTTTTTTGTCCCTGGCTTCTCCCTTTCGCTGTGCCTTAAAGATGAAAAGAGCACAGCAGCTTGCCCCTACCACTAGTAATAACTTTCCGCAAATCCCTTCTGAAATGCCCTTAAAGTATGTCCTGCGTGCACTCCAACACAGGTCCGAGCAAGCCCTGCCAGGCGGAATAAGATTGCGGAGGCGGCGGCAGCGCGGCGCGAGAGAGGAATCGGGTCAGGCTTCCTGACCCAGTGACGGATGACTGGCTTCAAATGCTGTGACATATGATGGCCCTCTGCATGACATCACCTGGTGTCCACATACCCTTGCTAGAAGCTTAACAATGGATATCAGTGCAGTAGACTAGTGGCCCCATGTGTCGAAGATTTGTGGTGCAGCACATATGCCTTCAGATGACAAGGATTGTACACTGCTGCCTGATATTTCTACCCACACCCCTGGAAAAATTGACACTATCTTACAGGCTGCGTGCCAGCCAGGCAAAGTGAGTGATGCAGAAGCTGAGCTGGCGAAGCTGATTCAGCAGGCCTCGCGGTCCCGGAGTTGCGGGTTTGGGGGCTAAGGACTCAAGTCCAAGCGTTGCACAAGACAGGTTTCTTGCTCTTCTTGGTCTTCTGAATGGACGTAGCAAGTTGAGGGTACTTCATGCAGTGGCTTGGAATTTATACATAATTCCTAAACCCTAAATAGTAGTTTCCATTTAGTTTCCAGAATCCCAATGTAACCCCTATATAACCCTATGCAACCCTTGTAAAACCCGCTACAGCAGCTTCCATTTTCTTTTCCATTACCCTAATATTGGCCATTGTTTTGCAGCAGCTGAAGGCAATTTTTTCACTCCTACCTCAGTTGCTTTGCAGAAGCCTCGAGGATGCAGTCTTCTACATGGGGGTTTCCCAAAATTACGGGGTACTTTTTTGGGGGTCACCATAGTAAGGACTAGAACATTTTAGGGTCTATATTACTGGGATTCCCCTATTTTGGGAAAGTACCAAATACTTCTGGGGGTTCTCCAGCAATCATTTTGGTTCTGAAGCACAGCAGCACCGAGAAGAGGGTCGCAATTTCACGAAGTCGGGTGAAAGTGAGACTACAAAGCCAACTGCGGCTGCATTTCAGAAGGAATCGCAGCTCAACACTTCAAGCGAGTTCCTTCGCGCATGTAACCCTTGTGTATCTCACTGCCCTTCTCAAAGGTCATCACACCCAGCCCAGGGGTTCTTCCTTTTGAGCGTGCGTGGTCCAGTCTTGGTTTGATTGCCATACCTGGCCAGGCCAAACAGGGTGTCGCCGAGCCGCCAAAGGCGCGATCTGCGAGAGATCCGCAAGCTGTTGCATTGACTTAGGAAAAGGATTTAGTGCTTGGGAAAGGGTTCGGGGGTTCAGGAATTGGGTGGGGCCTGGAGTCAGCGGACAGGGGCTTAGCAGGGCTCGAGCACTTGCTGTGATAAGGATTGCTGGCTACCTTCTGAGGGGAGGGCTCTTCATCTTCGTGGGGAGCAGGGTGCCGATCCGCTGTACTTGCTGAATGTTAGTTGGGATTGGAGAATGGACTCTTATCAAAATAGAATTATAAAAGTTCTTTTTGACCCATCATTAGTTTACATTTTCCATTCCTTCGTTCATGACTCACAGCCAGCAAGTCAAGCCTAAACCTTCAATATCCCTGTGCCCGCCCCAGATTCCAATTCATGTTCTCTTTCATTTTCCGCTGCCGACTAGCAACCCAAACCCAGACTATGATAGGTGCTTCGAATATCTTCTCCCTTGCCTACTAAGCTGGTCAGCCAGAAGCCTTGAATCATATAGGTGGTGTCCAAGTTTTCTTCCATTCCCTGCTAAGCCTTGAGCCCTAGACCCTAAACCATCAAGGTACTTTCCAGTTTCTTTTCCATTCCTCACCAACTGCCAGCAAGTGTCGCCAGGTTGCTGAGCCACCCTCTGGCAATCCCGGCATGATCGAGAACGGCATCATTGTGCTGGATGAGGATGAGTAGGCCCATCGGTATTTGATCAAACACCAGATTCAGTTATGTCTGGTATAAAGCTCTGAGTACTTATGCACCAACTAATTAAAGGCAAGGGGTCTTGTGGGGTGCGTATGGTGGGGGCTCATGTTTTTGAGTTGGATCTTCTGCCAACTACAGAAAAGGGAGTTTCTCGAAACGTCTCCTATGTACTCTTTAGATGTACCCCCCATATTACCACTACAATTTCCATATATCCCGAGGGTCCCTAACGGCCTCCATTTCGACAATCTCTAATATATACCGACAGTAAAAATGCGTCGGCTCTGTGGCAGGCTTCTTGCATTTGTCGACCTTCATGCTGAGAGCGCCGCTGCCTGCCTCAGAAAGGTCCTAGGCCTTGCTGGCCATGTGGGGTGATCGAAGATGAGGCTTAAGTCCTGCAGTAGCGAGTATTCATGGAAAAGGTATGCATCGGCGAACGATACTTGGAGAAACTGCCATGGCTAGCTAAGATTCAAGAAAGCATCTTGCTAAGGGCAGAGCAATGCGGCACCCCTGATCTCAACACCCTACCCTTCAGTCTCTGATGCCCCCTCATCCATCACCTAGGTGCCTGTTAAGGAATTTGAATCAAGTTACCATAATGGGTATACATAGTAAATAATGAGGTTTCCCTAATAAAGTAAATTTAATTAAGTTCCTTCACAGCAGCCCAGTCACGGGCTTGGCATGGCGAACAGGCCTCGCTTGCTTCCATAAAGAAGAAGAAGATCGAAACAGGAAATCAATTTGTTGGGATGCCAGCCTCCAGTATTCGTGAAAACTAAAATCCCACGTATAAGGGTTATATAGGGATGTTATAGGTTTATTCAGGCACTACAGGGATTATGTGGTTTATAGAATAGCAGATTTACAAGGATGCCCTGGACTGTTGCCATCGATCCGGATCCCTAAGCAAACAGCGGTGCAACGTACAGAGCAATGATTTGTGAGCAGTGTTTGCGCAGGCTTAATTCCTTGTTGTGTAAGACACCAGCACAGAGTAAAAAAGCAACTTGTAACAGCAGAAGTTTTGAGCACGACTACGCCAGCACTTTGTCTGTAATTGGTTGATAGCCAAGGTCACTGTACTCTTAGACAAGCTATATGGGCGACTCTAGCAACAACAAACCCATGGAACAGCAACAATCCTGACAGCTGTAGCTGAGCAAGTCGGAGTAGCTCCATGGATCCCAATATATCCCTTCATGTGCCTTATATATTCCTATATACCCATATACAAACCCTATTCAAAAGCCCCGTGCAAATGATTTCGGGCGCGAAGGATCACCCACCTGGCCTAGTGCCCCATCAGGCATGAGACACCCTGCAAGCTGTCAGCTGGGTTGCGGTTAAAGATCTGAATTTAAGTTACCATGATATGAGTATATAGTAAATAATAGGGGTTCCTGATTATTTAAGATCCCTAACAGCAACCCAGTCAAAGCCTCTGCCGTGCCAGGATAGCTCGTTCCGCGCGTTTCTCTTGTAGCAAAGTAGCACTGTGATAGTCGCAAGCCAGCCGTGCTCATTACCGTTAGGGACTAGCTCGCATCATTCGTGAAAGCAGTGCAGGCATCCCAGCACAGAGTTGAGATTGAATAGGCTTGGCATCGGCCTACCTTTAGAACTACTCAGGTGGAAGTCAGGGGATCCCGAAGACTTAGTGTATCATATTATGATCATATTGTATGATGCCGAAAATGCTTTCCGCAGAAGAAGAAACGAGGCTTCGATTCTAGCATTCCATGCTGTGCAGCCAGAAAGGCTTGCCGAATACCGAAAAAAGACCTTTGAGAGCCGTGCATCGCAGATGCAAGAAAACGGAGCGTCCCTGGGGCTGGTGGTTGGTATGCACTCCTTCTATGCCGGGTTCTGTCTGCAGACACTCATTGGTTGCTGCATGTCATAGATGTTGCCACAGCCCGTTGACCCGGTTTCCGGTGCTGCTTGTGTTGCTACGATTTGTGTCTTGATGGTTTCCATTGCCAAAACGGCTGCTTAGGCATCAGCTCCGTCGGTCGCACTAATCCCGTCCCCCTCTTAAAAGGCACCCTCAGTATGGTGCTTTGGGAAATTCATGGGGAGAATTTGATGACAAGGAGGTGGGGGTGAAGGAGGTGCGGGTTTTGTAACAGTGTCAAGGCTAGTTCTGAGCAACTCCAGTCGCACATGGATACTTGGGGACAGCTCACGGTTTTCCTTGTGTTCAGATTGCTGGGAAAGGAGTAAGATCACAGAATCCACTCGAGCACCCTGAGTACAAAAAGGTAGGTATTTTCAGGGCTTCTTGCATGAGCGTATTTGTGCTTCTACAGAGAATCTGAATCATAGCTCCTTTGCTGGAGGTGGAGCTCTACACGCATAACGATGTGATGACAAAGATCACGCAGCAGCTGACTAAGGCCCCAATTGGAAAGCCTGAAGAGCCAGAGCAGTGAGTTGGCACATGCATTTCTGTCATTGCAAAGGGGTTCGGAGAGGATCATGCTGAGTCTCCAGTTACTGTTCCTGAACCTTAAACCCTAAAGTAACTAAGGATGTTGACCTGCTACGCACGGATGCACCTAGAGTGTTGGGCACCTGAGTCAAGAGAAGCCCCATCTGCGTTCCTTTGTGAGGCATTAGATTTGCGCTTGGTAGCTGTTCACTTGATTGCCGGAGCCTGAGCAGCAATGCTGTAATCTCTGAAATTAGCTGCAGCAGTTCTCAGATCAAAAGCTGCGCTGTTGCTTTTTGCAACCTCTTTTGCTCCCAGTTCTTATTCTCCTTTTGAAGACCGGCGTGAGCATGCTCTGCAAGCAGCAACTTTGCTCGAATACAACTGCAGGTTTCCATGCGGCATGCTTGCTCACAGAAGCTTGCATTCCCATTCCTGAAAGCAAATGAAGATTTATCCTGCCCCAACTGAGCGCTTCTTGCAGCGGAGTGGTCGCAAAGCATAGGCTGCAGACCATTTCTGGGATTCCAAGGACTCAACGCTCTGCGTGGACGTCTACAGGTACATCTCAGCTGTGATGCTGCCAGGGCCACAGACGTGAATGCCGCTTCGGGCTGCAGGCTAATGAAGTACTTGCCTGACCTGCTGAGCTACATCCGCCATCTTCTTAACTTTGTAAAGTAGCAACATTCTGAATGTGTACATACATGCTCAAAGATATCTACCGCAGAGGGTTGGACCCTGATGCTTGGACCGCCCTCAAGCCTGCAAGTGTTGCAGGTCGCTTTCAGCTATGATGCAGCTCGAGCTCCCCCACATCAACGTGCTCAGCAAAATTGACATGGTCATGGACTGGTTTAGGGGTCCCGCAATCACGATGGCTTGAAGTCTTACATCCAGTTGGGATTTCGGGTCTGCGGTCCTAGATTTATGTGGGATACTGCCCCCGCCCAGTAACAGTTGGAAAATACTTATATCACAGTTACATACAGGCCTTACTATTACCGCTGTTATAGACTGTTGCATGCTGGGGGCACTCCCCCAAACCCTAAACCCTAAACCTTAAGGTTTAAGGGTTCGGTGGTAGGGGTTTAGGCTTTAGGGTTGAGAGGCTTGGCTGTTTGCCAGGTTAAAAGTGGGCCTTGGGGTTTAGCTTTTAGGGCTTTAGGGTTTCAGTGGTTTAGGGTGTAGGGTTTCGGGGTTTGGGGAGATAGGACATTTTCTAATATTGGTCGGCGAATTACCCTTTCAAAACGCGCTACCCCTATAATGACTGATGCTCGCCAGGCCTCAAAGTTACTTATGAATGTATAGGGCGGATATTGAGTGAAAGGACCGCCTCAAGAACGGTTTCATGCTCATTGTCGGGATTGTTGATGATGAAGGATTCCGCGGGAAGTTTTGAATGTGTTTGCCTGTTGTAAAGAGAATCAGTTTCAGGGAGCAGAAGCTTGCTGACATCAACATTTCTTTGAGCAAGCAGTAAATACCTAGCTTCAATGAAAGACCCTTTAGATTCTTGGTTTGCCTTTTGCATTAGAATCTTGTGAGATCAATACTTTCCATGGAAACTAGGAAATTCCCGCCGCGGCATGATTCCATATTGACTTACCGTATACTGGACCCCCGTTCGCGCCTTAGATCACCTTAATTCACATCAGTGCCATCCTCCTTCAAATTTTGCTTTCCCCTGCCAGGATGTGGCGCTTCCAAACCATTCATGACTAGGGGATATTCTATATATGGGGGAGCGGGTCACTTGCAGACAGAGCCAAACAACAGTCAAAGCTTTGCAGATGATTTATTCGAGACTGCAAGCATCATGTACCTGCACCCTTGTGGTTGCTTGCTCAGGTGAAGCTGGGCGCTAAGACCGGAATGCAACCTTCACACAGCAGATGTTCGAACAGAGCACTTACAGTAGCAAGTAGATGTCAATGGCATGTGGCCACAGCACATACCATCTGCAAGGGTCAGCCTAATTACAGGAACATCTGACTTCGGCTAGCTAGTGGCTCGTTCGTTCAATGAAGCGCCAGTCGGAGGACCACACTGACGACTTGACGTTCGGCTTGGAGTACTATGCAGGCTCCGAACGCTTACCGTTCAGTGGGTGGGCTATACTCCAGAATTTGCTCGTAGTAAACGTTCGGCAGGCATTGATTTGTGTGTTTCAGGCACGAAGCCTGCTTTGATACCAGTACCCTGGGCTCCTAAGCCCTGAAGCTGTGACGCGCTCAGGTTTTTCCTAAAGCAGCGCTCTCGCGCGAGCAAGGCTTAGACGGATTCACACTTTAACCTTATAGTGGAAGTTGACGCGTCGTCACAATTATTGTGAAGCGCAGGCTTGTTTGAGTCGATGGGCCACTCCTCCAAAACGATGCGCAGCTTTCCAAAGCCAAAACGTGGAAAACGACAGGCCGCTAGCCAAAATCTGATGAGCAAGCTCCATATAAGCAATACAGGCCTTACTCTCAGAATGGATCCCTGTGGTTGTACCCCATCGAAGTTCCATTCCTTAAACCGTAAAGCCACAACCATTACAGCTAGCTCCCCCAGCACATACCAACGCAATGAACGCGAAGGAAACACGAGCTCTGATAGATGGCCAGCTTAGGCTGCGTCCAAATTGAAGAATTGCTACATCGAACTCATATAGTAGTTTCCATGTTATTTTCCAGTAACCCCAATATAACCCCAACACAAAAACTGTTGTGCTTCGACTTCTGAAGACCAAGGAATCCCCTGAACAGCCTGGAGCTTTCAGGAACCACCTTTTGCCTCATTTCCATTTTCTTTTCCATCATCCAAATATAACCCCAAAGATATTACAGTAGTTTTCATTTTCTTTTCCAATATCCAAATATAACCCCAATATAACCCTAATATACCACATTCTTGGAGCATGTTGTCTTGTGTGATGTGCAGGCGTCTCCGACCTCTCACAGCTTCTGTGGACGCTTCAAACGAACAAGTCTTCCCGACTTTGCTGTTGAGGGAATAGGCTTTATGGATTGGGGCTTGGGGATTGGGATTGAGTGGGTATGCGCGGTTTGGAGCCTTGGATTCAGGGAGTTGAGATGTCTGGGACCAAGGTCCTTTTTTGTTGAGTCTGTCTGTTGCAAGGATCCGATTGCGGCGTTTTCGCTCCTGTTTGCATACCTTGTGACCTTTCCGAGGGCGGAACCTTGACATGTTCTGAGTTTTTCCTCGATATGCTTCAAACTGATATGATATACAGTGTATCAGGCACCCATTCAATGAGTACATACAGCATACACTCTTGCTTGCACTAGATCTTGCCTATATAGGTCTGTCCATGATGCGACGCCAGGCATCCACTTAGCGTGAAGTTCAAGGACTTCAACAGGACGCAAACCACATGGCCAGATAGGTCTGTGTGCGTACCAAATATAGGATCCCTTTCAGAGGCCCTCCGTAAAGGATTTGACGCTCGCTTGGCCCCAAGCCTCTATCTGAGCTGCCTTGATGGTTAGCAAGGGGATGTGGAGGTTGGAGAATGGGTCAGGTCCCGTGCTGCAGCACATGTAGCATGATTCCATGGAAGACCTATTCCCGGACAAGGTCTCATGTCCTGTTTCGTTTGTGTGTATATATGTATGCGTGTATAGGTAGAGATATGCACAACAATCTAACGCACACTTCTTCATCTGAAGTGCTCATGGCCATGGCAGAAGACGAAATCACTGCATCCTGGGCAAGTCTGGACAGGGGCGAGTTGTTATGCGCATCGTAAAGTATGAGGGGCTTCTTCATACAAAGTTGCCCGCAGCTCTAGCCCGGCAAATGTTTCTGCAGAAGGTTTTGGAGGCTGGAGATCTGATGATAAACCTGACATGCCCTAATTGCCCTGAGGACCCAAAAAGCGAGTCAGAAGGATCCTCTTGGTCACATGGTTGCCTGAAGATCCAGAGATTTCCCATCGATAGGGGGACCCTTATTGTGGGCATGAACTCCAAATCCCAAAAGGATTTCCGTCTAGTTCGAATTCTCGAAACCTCTGGGAAAAGGTAACCTCTGTATGACAAGGAGCTACGACTCCATCGTCTATAAGGGCCTTGCCATAAACCAAACTACCACCCGTGGACCTGGATTGCGAGAAAACAGGGCCATTTCATCCCATTATGTCATTGTGACCCTCACATCCCTAGAAGCCAAACGCTCTTGATAATGCCCCCCAAGCTCACATTCTGCATTTCCCGCGCAGGCTGCTTGCAGAGCTCATTGAGGACTATGGCCGCAGGCTGAGCTTCCCACGGGCTACGTGATGTCTAAGGGAATAGGGGATTTTGGGGTTGAGGACTTTCATTGCAGAATTCAGATGAAGATTCTGGGATGGCTTGGAGGGGAAAAATTGGTCTAGGGTTGAGGCTTCTGGCACTGCCAGTTAATCTGGAGGGACCCTTCCATAGTGGCTTCTACGTAGATACCCCAGGGTCTAAGTATATCATGCATCGCTGCTGAAACCTTAGAAGCGCCCTTGGACTTGTAGTGTATACGTGCGGACCCGTGTGGAAGTCGATTCCACCACTCCACTCCATAGAAGTGTTAAGCAGTCGAGAAGTCGTACCAGATTTGAGTACATCTGTTTTGTGAGATGTGTGTATCTCAAAGGTTCTGCGACATAGGCTTAGATTCTAAGATCCTAGCCATGGGCCATGGACCCAACCTTAACTATGGGCCCCTAACCGGTGGTCATTATAGCCAGCCCAGGATTGAGGGCCCATGTTAACGCCCCAGAGCTGCAACCTTGGATAGATTAGATTTCAGAGAGTAGCCCTGGTTTGTCCTTAGATGAGGTGGAGTCTGAACTCCTTAAAGGGCGCTTGTATAGGGGATTATATGAAGAGATATTGTAGGGGTTATCCAGTGGGTTACAGGAACTCTGAACTTGCTTCCACACAGCTACAAACTCTGCTGGCATCTAGCTAGATCTCGGAGATGAAGGGTAGGTGTTCACAATCCGCAAGCTGCTAGCTGGTAAGTATGAGAATTCCAACCAGCACCTCATTCGGATTCGTGATGAATGACCCTATTAAACTTGGAAAGCTAAGTTATCGAACATGACATGCTACATTGCTGCGGTCTCCCCAAAAAAGCGAGCAGTTGCGCAAATGACAGCTTACTGGCTTTTTAGGTACCTAGAACCTCCTATGTAGTTCCTTTTTGAGTAGTATCCTATAGTCCCTTGCTAAAGATCCCATAACAAGCCTCAAACGAGCCCTCGGGTAGGCCCTAAACCCCCGTTGCAGCATAAGGCCTCGTCAACTTCGAGCCTCTGGATATCGAGGACAAGGAGTGCGCACTCCGTGTGTCGAAAGCCCAGAATGGGTCATAAATAGTAGCTTCCATTTTCTTCTCCATTATCCCAATGTAACCCGTATATAACCCTAATAGAACATCTATTAATAACCCCCTTGGGCATCCCCAGGATTTTAAAGGATTTAGGCTTAAAGGTCCCCATGATTTCAATGGTCAAGGGCCACTGGAAGCGTGTGTGCATAGCAACAGTTCCCAGTCCTGTCTGGAGCATCTTCAGGAACCTCCCATGTTGGTACTTTGCCTTGACCATGGGCCCCCACATACAGGTATGCCTAGAAGTCCAGATGGAGCAGAGAGTTGCCCCAGAGCTACGCCCCTGGTGGCCTGTAAGGCTGGGTCGTTGTGATACAGCCAACGGGCACATGATGAATGCTGAGAAGGTGGAGGACCTTCTTGTCATTGCATTGTTTCGATCGCTATCATGATTAATCTGACACTGGTGATGTGAAGAGACACCTGTGTAACAGGGCAGCCATGCTGAACTTCAGGTGCAAGGCCCCAAGACTCACATACAACGCTGACGTGCAAGAGCAAGAACAACTACCAGAGCAGTACATCTTAAGGTAGCAGAGTAAAACAAGCGTTGCCTTGATAACTTAAAACGTGTTGCTTTCTTTCTTCTATGTTCTTTGTTCTTGCTACTGTTGGGTACAATCGACTCCAGGTCTCTCAAACAGGTCCATAAGATAAGGGTGCGTTTTGATGATGAGTGTACTGGCAGCATCCGTCTTTGGGGTCTACAGGATGGTGGGAGTGTTCTTGCTTGCCTATATTCCGTACTCCGTGGCATTTGCATAGCGGGTATCATGGGGCATGCCTAAGCTCTGGGTCCTGAAGCCGGTTCTCAGAACTGTTATCCCTGTATGCACGCGAAGAAGGGAATCCGAAAAGATCCAGACCCTTCTCAGATCATAGTTCCCCTGAAGTAGATAGAATATGGCTTTTGGTATATTGTAATAAGATCTCCATATACCTCATATTCTATCTACTTCAGGGGGACTGACTGTAGACCATCAAGCCTCTCATCCCTCCTGCCACTCCTACTGCTACTCTCCGGCCCTGCCGGTTACAAATATAAACCCACTATGACCCCAATATACTATGGTATTTTCCTTGCCAAAGATATTGCAGTAGTTTCCATTTTCTTATTCAGTATCCCAACATAACCCTAATATATACCCCAATATACCATAGTAGTATCCATTTCCGCTCCCATTATCCCAATATAACCCTCATGTATATGCCAATATACCATAGTAGTATCCATTTCCATTTCCGTTATCCCAATATAACCCAAATATTAGCAGTATTTTGACTTATATAATGGTTAAGGCCACATTCATTTCTCATGATCATGATTCTGATTCCTCTTGCTGCTGTGCTTGCTTTTTGTTAACCAAATAGAGGCTTGCCGCAACTCCTTAAGCAACCTAACACCCAGACCCTCAAACCCAAACCTCCAACTTGAAATCTGTTTTAAATTGAAGCCACGGCAGTATGTCCAGGTGTCCCCTACCAAAATACCAGTCCCCGTACCAGCTGGCTTTGTTTAAAAGGCTTGCCAAAGAAACTCCTGAATTCCAAAACCGACAACCCGAAATCTGCAACAACTAAAATCTGAGTCCACGAACGCAGATTCTCAACTCGGATCCCTATAGGCCTGGGTTCTGGATAGTGATGCCGACATGGGTGTGTCTCAATAATCTGGAACCTCAAGTCCCCAATGCAATGCTGTCACCCGCACATGAGCTGTAGTCTAAACTCCTTAAAGGGGGTTGGTTATATAGGGGATAATATCGGGGAGTACCATGTGCGCTAGTAAGGGGGGATACTAGGAGTTGAGACAATAGCTCATAAAGCCCTATGAACCCCAGTTTCCATTTCATTTTCTTCTCCATTTACAGAGGCCTTTAAGAAGGGATACTAGGAGTTCAGACAATAGCCCACATCACCCTGACGAGGATCCAAGCGATCCGGTGGCTGGCATCCGCATGTTTCAGGTGGGGCAGCACTCAAAGCCGCATTGCATGGGGTACATCGGGCTTTTTGGGCTGTAAGATGACAATAAAGGGAGTAGAGGACTCTTTCAATCCTCTGTAGCAACTTCTCACCGCCCGTCCTCGAAATTTGCAGAGGCAATTCTGACGGGCTTGCATTTTTGGGCCGGAGTTCTTTGGCTCTTATGTTGCGATCTGGATCTTGGAGTGCTAGGACTGGCAAGAATTGCAGCCACACTGTTTATCATGATGGCCAACGGCGTTTCTGAGACTGACCATTCTTGGAACTTGTCAAAAGCATGGTGGCACGAATTGCTTCCACTACCGCTATCAATACCATTGCCACTGACACTACCAAGACGCTCAGCGCTACTCCACACCGACTCCTGCTGCTCTTATTCCTCATCGTCCAGCTGCCGCTGCTTCTACAGCTACTTCCTCTGCACTTCGTTCGTTTGTAACTATCCCTCTTGCATTCACGATGGCAAGTTCCTTTGTCTACCTTGCCACTGCTACTATGATGATGATGACGACGACAATCATGGTGATGCTTGCAGTGATCCTGATGGCTCTGATATGGTGATAGATGAGGATGCCTGGTGTGCCAGATCCAGGAATGTGTTTTTTGAACGAGCTCGCGGGCACCTGGCTCCTGACGCGTTTCTTTCTTTGAATCCAGTTGTCATCAGAGACCTTTGATGTTATGTGGTGCCAGGAATGGGATGCTCATGATGGATAGGTAGTCTTCCTGAATGAGATTCCTGTTTCCATGGCATCGGAGTGGGTCTCCCTAAGCCCTAAACGAATAAACCCTAAACCCTAAGCAAATAAACCCTAGATTGGGAATGATCTCTCAATCTGTTTGTTCGTGACTTGAGGCTGGCATTAGTGATGCTGGCGAGTTCCTGGACGAGTATCTCGAGCGGTACGAGCAAAGGCTACAGGAAAAAAATCCTTGGAACTTCTGATAGATATCTATTGAGATATGTATATATATATATTTCCGAAATAGAAAATTTCGTGATATAAATCTAAATTCATAGGAGAAAAGGGGAATCAAAAAAAAAAAATATTTCAATATACGACCAATGACTTATATTTTGCCTCTCTAAAATAAGAACGGATCCATAGATCTCTTAAGAATTCCCTCTCAATATGAATTCTCCCCTCTCCCAAAGAATATTATTGCTTATTATTAGTCAATCATTTATATGATTTCATTTATTTTTATTTCTTGACGCTCGCTACTATTTGATGATATTTCTTATTTATTATTATGCCGTATTATTTATTATTATTCGATTCATATTTATTTTATTGTTATATCTTGTCGTTCTCAATATTGAAGCCTAATTAATTAAGATTCAATAGCATAATGATTATTCTAGACGGTTGGCATAGAGGAAATTGATGCTTTGAATATAGAATTCTAATATTTTCAATTTTTTATTTAGGCTAAGGGTTTATCGGAATAAATTAATGATAAATTATTTAAAATTGATTTCTAATTATAAGACGATATTTATTTGATTTATGATATGAATCCTATTTATTTTCATTATATTATTTCGTCTTTATTCATACGTATTTTCTGGCAGAGCATTGATTTTCATATTTTTTTCATATTCAATATATATTTTCTATTTTCTCTTATTCGTTATGATTTATTCGAATTATATTTTTAAATTCTTTTCTATTATTTTCTTCGGTTTTTTTTCTAAATTATTTCTTATCATTTCTATTTAATTTTATCTTTATTTATATATATTATTTTTGTTATCTTCTCGTATATTATGTTATTCTCTTCTGATTTAAATTATAAATATTTTTGATTGGGATATAGGAGGATAAGGCGATCTATTAATATTTCTTTCATTCTGATTTTAGCTTAATTTTTTTCCAAAATTTATCATATTCAATTTAATCTCTCTGCTAGGTCGCGAATATAAGTGATTGCTTCAGATTTTTGGATATAGGAATTTTATAAGATCTTGCGGGATATTGTGGATTTGGATTTTTTTTAGATTTCTATCTCTAGGGCGGAAAATTCTAATTTCTATATCTATATTTATTCTTTCTTATATTTCTTATTATTTTCTTATCTTTTATTCGCATAAATCTATATTATCGTTTATTCATATTCATATTTTGGGAGTCTCTTATTAGGAGGAGAATCTTAAATCTCTTATGATAGATATCTATTTTGATCGGATCTTTGAGATTTCTATTCTGGATTCAAATCGTTGAAATTTTATAATATTCAGTTAATCTTAATTTCGACGAATGAATCTTTCTTTAAGAGATTTACTATTTTATTAATCTTTCTAGATTCGAATTATATTGAATCTTTATTTTGATGATTCGTATTTGGATTTATATTTATTATATTTATATATCGTCGAATGATTTGAATCCTATTTATTTATTGATCTGAGATGCCAAATATCTTTTGACGATTTTTATATTTCTGATTTTCTTTTTTCTAGAAGATTTGAAAATTAAATTATCTTGGAGATCAATATTATTTTGGAAATCTTGAAAATATGATTCTTCAAATTTCTAGATTTTCGAGAATGATTCAATATAATGAGAATTCGAAGCTTTAGATTGTTTAAATTGAGAATATATTTATTGAGGAGAATATTCTTCTTCAATATTGATTGTATTTTTATGATTTCAAATTAGATACGAAATGTATTAGATTATGATAGATATTGATTATATTTATAATTGAAAGATGATTTTCTTATTTCGTTGATTAGAATTTATGAAATGATTTTAAGAAAAATATTATATGAATAAATGATTTCTGATTTTTCATAAATGAATTCTATTCATAATAGATGAATAAAATATTCTTTTAAGATTTTCATATATGAATATTTGAAGAAAATTGAGAGGATATAAGATTAATATATCTTCGAAATAGATCTTTAGATAGAATTCATTAATCTATATCAAAATATCATTTTAATTAGATTTTCATTTCTCATTTTGGTCGTTTCATTATATCTAGAAATTTGGAGGGATTTTGAAATCTCATATATGAATCTGAAGAAGGAAATTGGGAATCTAAATAGATCTCATGATATTAATTCTTGGGAGGTTATAGGGCGCTCAAAATCAGATATAAATCTCAATAAACCGTTCAAAAAATATATTGTCAATAATATTTCTGATTGAAAATATCAATCTTGGCAGGATCTATATTATATGACAAATATATCATCTCGATCAAATCTTATAAGATATATCTATCATATGATTCTAGATGAATAGAAATATAAGATATCTATGAGTAAGCCGTTTCGTTATATATTCGATAAGAGAGAATTTCAGATGAGAATCGGGGAGATTGATAGATATTTGCTATTTCACCTATCGATAGAGATTCAAATATGCCATCGCAGGACCCAGATATAAGAAGAGAGGATTTGATATAAAATTCAGGGATATGATTAGAAAAACTATTTGAAAATAATGGAATTTTAGATTATATAGGAATTTATAAAGATTAGATTTCTTACCAAGAAATATTGCGATATATAAAAATCATTTTATTATCTATATATCATTTCTCATTAGAATGATTATCTCAATAGATTTTCATCTTTTCTTCTATCTCATCTGAATTTCTTGTTTTCTGCATTGATTTTGAAATTGAAATATATACTCGATAATTCTAAATCTCGAATATTCAAAGAATAGATATTCTAGATTTTCAATTTTCGAAATTCTATTTTTTAGAAATTCGAAGATTCTGAGAATTTGAAGATTTCTAAATCCTCGAAGATCGAATTATCTGATTTGAAATATCTAAATTTCCAAAATTTGGAATCTTGAGATATCTATATTTCAAGAATATGAGATATGATAATCTAAAAATATTTCTAGGGATAGAAAAAATGAATTCAATTATATATAAAATAGAAATCTGAAATCTCATATTTCTTCCTTAGATCGATATATAAATTATCAAAAATAGATTTTGAATTATATCTTGAGAATATGAAAACTTCATTATAATTGAATATATTCAAAATATTTCATATGAAGAATTCTAATTTCTTCTAAAAATCAAGAAATATTTCTAGAAGAATTTATATCTTTCTATTATAATATTATATATTTTCCCTAAATATATCTCAATATTGCGGCGAAATCATTTACGGCCATTTCGTTTGCGCGCGGCCTGGCTTTTCCGATTCCCCATTAAATCGCTTCCGGCGGGCTCCCTAGAGATCCTAAAATCTCGGAAATATTAGAGCCCTTCGATAAAGCTAGAGATTCTAAAATCTCCGAGATTTATGGTGCTGACGCGTTCAAAAATCTCGGAGATTTTTGGTCGCGCGGCCCTCGCCTCCGGAGCGGTTTTCCGCGTAATTTATCTCTATTTGAGTATCTGCGTGACTACTCGGCGGAGCGAAAAAATCCGAGACAAAGAATATCTGCCTATGGGGATTTATGCGGTCTCCTGAGCCGCTGCGCAGAAAATCTAAGAGAGATAAATGAAATCAATAGATTGGACTGGATATGCGGGCCGCGCGATCGAAAATCTCTGGAGATTTCGAATTATTTTTCTATCTCTTTGATATGTAGATATAGGGGCGAAAGATTAATCGAACCATCTAGTAGCTGGTT
>CAJNIZ010001189.1:0-29670 GCA_905231905.1 Symbiodinium pilosum | reverse complement strand
GGGTTTAGGGTTAAGGGCTATTAGGGTTAAGGGTTCAGGGTTTAGGGGGATTTGGGATTTAGGCTTTCAGGGTTTGTGGGTTTGGAGGTTTGGGGTTTAGGCGTTTAGGGCTCAAGGGCTAGGGTTTAGGAGTTTCAGGTTTAGGTGTTCAGGCTACTAGGAGAATTAGGCACAATGGGGGCTGATTTGGGCAAAGCAAGCAGAAACCTAGAGGGCTCCCCTATGATTTCGGGACTCACTAACAAGACTGAGAGTACGAGCGCCAGTACCAGCGAAAGAGATAATAAGCAATAGTAATGCTAGTGCTGCAAATACTGATAAAAAAATGAGAAGGGTTGGGCAACAACAGGTTCTGGGAATACTCGGGGTTGGGGTTGGGGGTTTGGTTCCTCTGGCCTTCGTAGAATCCTCGCCCCAAACAAGTCAGCTATGTAAAAGCACTCAGAAGGTCGGGACGCCTCTCTCCGAATGCTCATGCTTCAATGTTTAGGGTTTAGGGTTTAGAATGGTTTTCATGTCCCGCGTTCGGGTGTAGATCTCTATACTCTATAGGACCTTATAAAGACTTCTTCCCAAACCCTACACGCAAACCAAGGTGTGGTCTCATCCTCAACATGTGCCGCAGAATGCCCTCACTGAAGCCATGTATGTGTACAAGGAAGACGGTACTAAGCATATGGAGTTGATCTAATTATCTTTTGCGGAAATCGTTTGGCATTTAGTGGTTTAGGGTTCGATTACATAATGGCCATTTTGGCAACAGTGTTTTTCATCAAACTCTAAACCTTAAACCCTTACATACTGGCCATTTTGGGAACAGGGGGTTTTGACCAACGACATTCTGTGAAAATGGACGTCATTCAACGCCAAGCCGTGGAATGTTTACCTAGACCCTCCAAGGTAATTCCTTTTTGGGTTTGGTATGGTTTTTGGGTTAGGACTCTTATTAGGATTACCAAAAAAGTACTACATTACAGGGTCTAGGTAGGTTTTACCATAGGCTTTCAGATTTAGTTTATGAGCCATTGTCTAAACTCCTAGTATTCCCCTTAATAACCCCTATAATAGTCCCCTAGATAATCCCCTATATAGCCCCCCCTTTAAGGAGCTTAGGCTACAGCTCTTATGGGGTCTTCAAGAATGCCTCTTGCGAAGAAGTCCCTACAAAAGAACATGTTCGGAAGATAGGTAGATTATGGGATAATTAAGGGGGGGGTGGTTCAAGGGGGGAGGGTACAAGGGAGCCTTGGGGAACCTGAGGGAAGCTTAGGGAGTATAAGGGAATAATGGGGATTACTAGGTTACCTACCCCCCTTGGACCAACCCCCCTTAAGGACATCCTAAGTAAAACTTAGGATCCCTTGATGTCTTGGGCTTAAGGTTTTTCCGTTTTAGGGTTAAGGGGTTTAGGGTTTAGCGTTTAGGATTTTTGGGTTTTAGGGTTTAGGGCTCTGGGGTTTTTGGGTGTCTTATACCCTGCTAGACAGGAACTTTGAAAGAATCGGGAAGTTATCGGGAATTGTAGATCGTCTCGACTTCCTTGGCGTACTTGCTTTTACAACTTGCAAAGTTTTTGAAAGTCAAAAATAATGTTATCTTGGGATAATGGAAAGAAAATGAAAACTACTATTTGGGGTTTAGGGTGTAGACCACTCATTATAAGATCCCTATTATAATCCCCATTAAGGAGAGGGAGGGGGCTTGTTGACCATGATGCAAGCACCTAGAAAACTCTAATGGACAACACCCTAAACCCTAAACCCTAAACCCAATGTTCAACAGGGGTTTCCGAAGCTTCCGTGTCATTGAGCTCTCTGAGCTGGTAGGGGAGGAATCTTATACAGGAACTTGAAGTAGATAGAATATAGGGTTAAGGGTTTAGGGTTAAGGGTTAAGGGTTTAGGGTAAGTAGATAGAATCCAGGGTTTAGGGTATAGTGCCCCTTAAGTAGATAGAATATGGGGTATATGGGAATTTCTTGTAACATACCCAAAGCCATAAATATTCTATCTACTTCAGGGGGACTAGAAAGATAAGAACTCGAAGCGAAACTAATTGGAATTAGGGATCTCATTCATTTCCTAAGTTCTTCAGTGCTTTGCCAGGGGAAAAATGCTTGGAAGTCTGTATGGATCTCCTCATAGGAGGATTAGCTGGGAAACCAATCCAAAATCCACGGCAGGTCGCCAACCCTTCCTCCAACTGTCGCCCTGGAAACGTTAAACTTCGAAGAAGTACAATTCCTGTTTACCTTTCAGGCCCGTAGATAGATCACAATGGTGGGTATACTGTGCTTACCTTCAACATGAAAGGATTCTTCCGAAATAATATTGGCCATTTTTTCCGTTTCTACATACCCCGCCCCTACGCTCAGAAAACCCTGTCACATAGAAATCCTCCCAAAAAGAACATAAAAACGCGAAAGCCTCTAAACCCTCAAGACTGGAGTCAGCATTCTATGCCTTAAACCCCAGACCCTTAACCTTCATAAAACCCAAAACCCCAAAACCCTAAAACCCCAAAACCCTAAACCGTAAAACCCTAGAACCCTAAAAGCTCTGGCGGGCCTTGTCATTTCGGAGTAGAGGAAGCCTACGAAGTGATGTAGAATCACATGCGGGAGCTCCTGCCACGGCTTGTTCCGGGGTCCTAGCCCAAAGCGTTTAGGGCTTAGGATTTAGGGTTTAGGTTGTAGAAATTACAGTTTCAGCTGAATAGCGTTTTTTGTGGTGGTTTCTCCTAGTAAAATTATGTTCCGCATACGAAATACCACACCGTAAATATGATCTTGCTCTAGAATGCTACCATAGCATTTCCAAAGAAAATGCTACTCACCTTGGCTAGCTGGGAATGAAGGAATGGAGACGAAAATGGAAACTACTACAATGGGTTTAGGGTTTAGTAGAAGGAATGGAGAAGAACATGGAAACTACCATAATAGGTTATATAGGGACTGCAAAAGTGCCTGGCCGCGGCGGACAAGGTTCTGGGCACCAAAATCCTGATTTCAGGGTTTAGCGCGGATTCCAGTGGAATTATCCTACTCCAAAAGAAAACTCACATCGGTCGGCTGTAAGCTGCAGCCTCCCCAATTCCAGGCTTCCAGAGAAGCTATTGGAAAAGCTGTACGATGCATCAGCGACAAGATGCCAAAGCTGGCTTGCATGGCTGTCCAGGAGACCAGGTGCCAGATTCACTTGAGTAGTGTTTTTTTTGGTGGTTGAACCTAGTAAGATAACATCCCTTATACAAAAATACTATACCCCAAAGGAGGATATAATCTTGCTCTATAATGGGTACAATAATATCCCTAAATTGAATACTACTCACTTGACGATGCTCAGTCAGCGTATGGCTGCATGCATGAAGTCGCGCAATGCATGAAGTCGCGCATGGCTGGGATGTCGAGCAGCCCTGGGCGTGTTTTCATGAATCTAAGGTTGAAACCATGGGCGACGAGCATGGGCCCTTACACTTGGGATCCTTACATAACTATATATACCCTGTAGATATCCTTAACGGTCCCTAGAATCCCCCTGAAAGGCCTAGGGGCCCATAGTAGGGGCCCATACTTCAGCCTTTGAGCAAAGGCAAGTAAACCCTAAACCCTACACCTCGCCAAAAGCCCCATACACTGCTGCGGTTTAGGGTTTTTGGTGTCACTGTTTAGGGTCTAACGATTTAGGACCCCTAACCACTAGTTTCAGGACTGAAGCTCAAGGTCTTGGGGTTCCAGGCTCTGCCAAAAAGCTTTTGGGTTTTGCAGTTTGACATGAGTTTTAGACTAAACTCCCAGTATCCCCCTTTATAACCCGTATAATACTCCTCTATCAAATCCCCCATATAACCCCCTAAACCCTACACACGTAACCTTATATAATCCTCCATACAACCTCCTTATTGGAAGTTTAGACTGTACCTCACATCAAGATCTGCCCTTTGGGCTATCAGCGGTTTAGGGTTTAGCTTTTAACAGCTGAGGGGTTTAGGGTTTGGGACTGGGGTTTAGGGTCAAGGGTGTAGGGTTTAGGGTTTAACAACTTAGGGGTCCTTTTGGGGAGTGGAACACCATAATCAGGAGTCTGATACTCTGATGCATATAAGACACAACCCTTGTTGGAAACACCCAGGCCGAATGCAAATAACCTCCCTATAGATTCGAAGTGTTTACCATGAAGGTCAGGGTGTACCTGGACTCCAACCCAAAAGTAGGTGAAATAGTAGCTACCAAATGCGAAAACAACCTATAATTCTACATACTTTTGGGGTTTAGGTAGGCTCTATGGGATCTTAGGGCTGAGGCTTTCGGGAATGTAGAGTTGAAAGATGCAAGCGCTTCGGGATGCGAAGGACCTACCTGTAGCAGAGTAGGGGTTTTAGGTCGAGGGTTTAGCGCTCAAGGGCCTAAAGCATTAGAATAGCGGAACGTCAAATGTAAAAAACACAAAGAAAATCGATGGGTATTGGGATGGTACAAGCCTTCCTTGTAGACTTGTACTACGTGGACATGTTGCGAAACAGTCTGTGGGATATTTCCTGGCCATGACTCGGTCTTTCCTCAAGCGTTAGGGCTCAGGGCTTTTTCTTGCCGCTGGTTGTTGCAGCTAGGGCTCGCTTTTGTTCGTCCCTGAAAATCCCCAAGCCCTAAAGCGTGACAAGTACCTTCTTGCCTCATTCTGCAGTTTGCGCTACTTTCCCTGCTTCAGGATTCCAGGCACAATGGTTTAGGGTTTAGGCTTTCGCGAGTTTGCGGATACTTGGAGGGTCACGGGACGTAGTAACTTCTGATAACGGAGTAGTTTATTTTTGCCCTACTTACATACCCCGGGAGGGTCACGCAGAGTGTTACATCCGAAGCTCTACATGCCCAGGAATCTTCCAAGAAATGTCTTAGGTTTAGCCCTAAATTCTAAAGGTTGAGTGAGCCAAGCCTGGGGGTCCTAAAGCCTGAATCCCTACACCCCAAACACAGCGACCCTAAGCCGCAAACCCTAAACCCTGCATACCCAAAGTAATACCCTAAGGGTCCCAGGACCCAAATAATAGGGCTTTAGGGCCCGAATACCAATAATATTATAGTATTTGGGCCCTAAAGCCTTATTATTTGGGTCCTTGGACCCTTAGGGATAGTGATTGACCCTGAAGCCCTGAACCGTCTACGGCATTCCTAAGGCCTGAATACAACAGCTTGCTGCCCCAAGACTCGGTCCAGGGCCCACTTTGAGGTTTTGGAATTTAGGCTCAGGGTTTGTAGGGTTTAGGTTTAGGGTTTAAGATTTAGGATTTAGGGTTTAGGGTTTAGAGGTTTTAGGCCTAAGGGTTGCGACGTTTAGCATCCAAGTTTCCAGCCGCCCTCGCGTACGCACCCTGGAACCCCACAACGTTGGTCAGGCAGGAACATTTGCCTTGCCTCGTCTAAGAACTCACCAACGCCAGTTGAGCTATATAGGATAATACAGGGTATATAGGGATAATGGAAAAGAAAATGGAAACTACTATAATGGGGTTATATAAGCTATAGTCTACACTCCTAGTTTCCCCCCTTAATAACCCCAATAATAATCCCCTACAGAATCCCCCATATAACCCCCTTTCAAGGAGTTTAGACTATAACTCACTTGATGACTTCCCTCAAAACTAGAAGTTCGTAAGGGCCCAAGTACTCAAATCATGGTTCTTTCGGTGCCAGAAGCCATCTACATGATGAAGTTGGAGCCCTGTTTAGGGATTATTTGGGTAAATACTTAGAACCATGGGGTAGACTTTGACCCTAAACCCTACTCCTAAACCCTAAACCCTAAATCCTAAACCCTAAATCCTAATCCCTAAATCCTAAATCCTAAACCCTCAACCCTTAACCCCTTAACCCTACACCCCATCGCTCCACTGGAATCCAGCAGCATCTGCACCTCGTAGGCTCAGGTCCCAAGGATTGAGGGCTTAGCTGGGTTGCTGTTCAAGTATTTTGAGTTTAGGGTTTATAGGCTAATTTATAGGGTTTAAGGGTTTAGGGTTTAGGGGTTTAAGGTTTAGGGTTTAAGGGCTTTGGGTTTAAGGGTTTCGGGGTTTAGGGTTTAGGGTTTACGTTGCTATAATAAGGGTATATAGGGGGCAGTTAGGGGTTTATAGGGTTTAGGGTTACGGAAATATTTTTACCTTATTAACATAAGGGTATATAGGGGGTAATTATACAGGGGTAGAAAAGGACATATAGGGTTTAGGGTTAAGGGACTTAATTTAAGTTACTATCTTGGGGAAACCATCTTAATGACTATATATATCTGTAACTTAATTTAATAAAAGTTCCGTAAAAGCAACCCAGTTAGGGGGGGAAGGGTTCAAGGTTCAGGGCATAGGGTTCAGGAGGCTCAAGGCCGAGGGCTTATACTCATAAGACCTAGGACTGGGGCTAGTTTAGGTATTTAGGATTTTAGGGTCTAAGGATAGAGGATTCAGGCTGGTTCCTAAACCCGAAACCCGAAGCCCCAAACCCTAAAAGTTACACTCCCGCAAACTAACATGGAAACCCAAAAAGAGCCCTATAAAGACTACAGTCCCTTGAAAAAGGGGCTATATGGGTTTCCATGTTAGTTTGGAGGAGTGTAAGGATTCAGGTTTTTGCAGAGGCTTGGATCTCCTATCAGGACAAAGTTTGGAATCTTCACCTCCGGCTTCGGGCCCCAAGTACCCTAATCAGGAGCCAATATCCATCCCTAAACCCTATAAACCCTACGCCCTGAAAACCCTATAAACCCTAAACCCTGCACACCCTTAAAGCTGTATAAGCCCTAGGCCTAAATCCTAAACACTAAGCACTAAACCCCAAAACAAAAAACCCAAAGCCCTAAACCTTAACCGTGATGTTTCATCTCGAGAGCGGATCTTCTGGCGAGCTCGGGGCTTGGTCTCGAATCACTTAGGGTTTGAGGTTCAGGGTTTAGGGGTTTAGGATTTACGGTTTTGGGGTTTAGGGTTTAGGGTTTGGGGTTCAGGATTTAGGGGTTTAGGATTCAAAGTTTTGGGGTTTCGGGTTTAGGGTTTATGGTTTAGGTTTTGTGGTTTTGGGGCTTAGGATTTTTAGAGCCCTAAACCCTAAAAAATATTGAACAGCCACTCACCCACCCCACACCCCTGGTACGAAATGTTCCCACTATGGTCTGCTTATACAGGGAATGTTTCGACTTGCGGGGGGGTTTGGTACTATGTTTTAGGGTGGGGAATATGCTACATTGGGGAAGCTTGTTATTGGGATTTAGGGTTTGGTGTTTTGGGTTGAGGGAATACTTCAAACGCGGGCTGTTATTAAGGGGACCTGATGAATTTGGTGTTACTTTGGCCTACCTAGAATTCTGCCATACTTTGTCGCTTTAGCTGCTTCTGATGCCTACTTGGAGCTTCCATTTGACCTAGGTACTACTTTCAGACTTACAACTGCGGTCATGACGGTTTCGAATTAGATCAATGGGGCAACCCTTTCAGGGCAATTCGGGAGATGATAAATACTCTAAATCCTCCACCAGGCATTTACAGAAGGGCTGCTGTCGTAAGAAAGCGCCTCTGTGACAGCTATAGGGTTTAGGGCTTGGGTGTTTAGGGTTTTAGCGCTTTGCCTTCCCCTTCGATGACAAAAGGCATGTGGACAACCTCCACCTCCCCCCAAATGCCCTTGGTCTCGGTCGAAACTGCGTAGAGCTTGCTGCACCAGGGGCAGAAGAAGGCTCGGAAACACTTGCTGTACCAGAAGTTTAGGGTTTAGGGGTTTTATAGGGATAATGGAAAAGAAAATGGAAACTACAGGGATTATAGGGATTATGTAGATACAGGGGTTCGGCAGGGCTTCTGAGAGCAGGACGAAGAACGTTGCTCAGAAGGCTCGGAAGAGCTTTGGTGATAGCAGACACCTCTTCTGCCCTCATCCGGTCTTCATGCAGAATCCAAGCGCCGCCCACCTCTTCGGCCAGTGCATCCGCGATGCTATACGTCAGTGCTCTGACTCGTGTGCTGGCTTTTCGGCCCCGGCGTCGGCCAGTGGCATCAAACCCGTAAACCCTAAACCCTAAAAGCCCTAAGCCTTAAGAGCCCATGTTGAATGAAGCAGGTCAGGCACCTCGAAGCTTGGGACTTGGGATTTCGGATTTAGGGTTTGGGCTTGAAGGTCGTTGGGTATGGAAAAGGGTTTAGGGTCTAAACGCTAAACCCTAAACCCTAAATCCTAAACCCTAAACCCTTAGGGCCTAGGCTTCAGGAATGGTTGGTGTTGTCTGAGATTTACGGCCGAGGGCTCGTGTGTTTGGGAGGGAGAGGGTTTCGGGTTTAGGCTGGCGATCGCGCATGGCTTAAGAACGACTCTGCAATCACTGGGTGAACAAAAGTAGGAGTTTCCCAAAACTAGGTGGGGGATTGTCAGAATTATGGTCCCCTTTTGGGTCCCTATTATAATACGGGGCCTAATACGGGGCCTAATTTAGGGGACCCAAAAAGGGACCATAATTTTTGACAATCCCTCAGGTAGCCGCCTGACCTGCCGCCCTTCTGTTTTGCACGTCACGGAAATGCAAAAGCACTGTAATTTACATGAATTATCTTGGCCAGCATGGATGATCTCGATCATGGATGCACTGGCAACATGAACGTTATTATCTTGGCCAGCATGGATGATTTCGATCATGGATGCACTGGCAACATGAACGTTATTATCTTGGCCAGCATGGATGCTCTCGATCATGGATGCAGTAGAGACATGAACAAAAAACACTGCCGTGCATCTAGATACTATGAATTACAAACTAAAGAGCCTCTTCCCAGCATAAATACGTGTTAAAGGGGCTCAAACGTGAAGTTTTGAGCAGGAGAACTGTCTTTTAATAGCGTCTCCCCAGCACAAATACGTGTTAAAGGGGCTCAAACGTGAAGTTTTGAACAGGAGAACTGTCTTTTAATAGCGTCTCCCCAGCACAAATACGTGTTAAAGGGGCTCAAACGTGGAGTTTTGAACAGGAGAACTGTCTTTTTGTCGACGAGGTTTTTGCATTTCCATACATGCCGAAAACACATCCAAGACACGAAAATCTTGCAAAACCAATATTTTGAGCACATTGACATCCTGCTCGGACGCTTGCGTAACCTGAAAAAAACCCTCAAACTTGGTGTCAGGGCGGCGAATCCGCCCGCTGGCCAAAACTACAGAATCCCTTCTATATTTAGGGCCCTCTTCTACGACAAGTACCATACCATGAACCCCTACAACGCCCCCGAACTGGTGTTCCATGCGGGTATTTCTCAACATGAGCCATATTAGTCGCCAACAAGGACGTCCATAATCTCCTTGATGTCCTTACGTACCCCTAGGGTCCCTCGGGGCCTCCGTTCTGAGAAGTTCTAAACCTTAATACCCTAAATAAACTCTATAAATCCTAAGCCCTCAATCCAAAAACTCCATCCCAAACCTAAATCCTATAAGCCCTCAACCCCTACAGCCTAATCCTATACACCCTGAACCCTAAAAATCCTCTTGGGGCAGGGAGCCCTAAGGTCCCCGCTCGCGATCTGCGGCAAGCCAGCCAGCCGGTGGAGATTGCGGAACACCCTTGCAGGAAGAACGGGTAACGAACGGGTAGGGATCTGAGATTTAGGGCTTTGGGTTTAGGAGCTAGGGTTTAGGGTTTGGGATTTCGAGTTCAGGGTTTAGGATCGGAACCCTAAACCCTAAGCCCCCAAGGTTTGAACCTATGGGCTCCTAGCACGGGCCTTCCAGTATACCCAGCATTTGCCCTATGTCTGCCCTTGAAGGCCCCTACAATCCTCCTAGAAGAGGCTGAGGACCTAAACTTCCAACTCTAGATGAGCTATAGTCTAAATCCTTAAAGGGGGGTTATATAGGGGATTATATATGGGACTACTATAGGGGTTATTAAGGGGGATACTAGGAGTTTAGACTATAGCTCAGATGGTGGGAAGAAGGGGAAATAAGGCCTAGAGTAAGGTCTTGGGGGATGCGGCTTTAGGGTTTTGGGTAAGGGGTCCACGGCATTTCTTGGTGATTGGGCTTACCAAACAGAACCCTAACCAGGGCGAGGAACAGATGATCTCCAGCATAGATTGTTTTCTGCATGCTGCGGCATGGAATTCTCCCCTATAATAAGCCTATTATTCCGTTGATCACCATCCTCAGCGAGGCCTGAGAGACTCATAGAGTTTAGGTTCGTAGCTTGAGGAATGCACGTGAATAAACACATGACCTCAAAAAGACAGATCTTCCCGCACGTTGCACCGATTCTTTGTGGTTTTTTTCTACACTAAACGAAGGGTTAAGGGTTTAGGCAGCCCTGAGAAACTGCTTGAAGTACAGCGGGAACCACGGATAGAACATGTCCAAAGACAAACGGGCTCAGGGATTATACTAGGGGATATATTGAGGTTGTATCGGGGGTTATACTGGAATTATATTGGGGGTTATATACGGGATGACGGAAAGGAAAATGGAAACTACTATTTAGGGCTTAAGGTTTGGCGACCGACAAAACCCGGCTGCGTCAAAGAAGCCAGAGTAGGTATACTTGGAGGGTCAGGGGGACTTCGTAAGTAGGCTAATAACCCAGAACCAAGAAAAGATCCCCCAAAATGGAACCCCTTAATAATCCCCTAGGTTCCCCAATTTAGCAATGGAGCCAATTTACCCTAAACCCTAAACTCCCACTTTTGGGATCCTTTAGTTTAGGAAGTCTGGGCATGACGGGGATAATAGGGGTTACTATGTGCTAGGTTCCCCAGTAACCCCTCAATAATAAGGGTACCCTTTTTGCAAATATTCAGCTTTAAGAAAGAGACACACCCAAAAAAAAAAGAGGAAAGTACTACTGGTGTTACTGTGTGGCTTATAGGGGTTAAAGATCTATTTGCTAAGTGCCCCTGACCCTCCGAGGAGGGTTCAGAGTCACAAGCAGTTTAGGGCTTAAGCTTTAGGGCTTGGGCTTCGGATTGAGGGTTATAGGCCCTAAACCCTAAACCCTAACCCCTCAACCCCTAAACCCTTCATAGGCTTCGGCTAAAAGACCCCAGGAAGGGCCTTCTTGGCACCACCATCTTCATCATTGACGACCTCCACACACCCAGCCCCTTAAAGGATCCACGTGGTTTAGGGATTAGGGCTTAGGGTTTAGGGTTTAGGGCTTAGGGTTTAGGGCTTAGGGTTTAGGCCCCCAAAAAGGGCTCCATTACTACATTGGGGAACTTAGGGGATTACTAAAAAGTTCCATTGTTGGGATTCTTTCGGGGGTCCGGGCAAGAGCAAGTTTCCGGGATGGCACCTTTGCGCTAATAAGTGCTTACAACTGAAGTTTGGGGTTTAAGGTTTAGGGTATAGGGTTCGGGGCCCCCTTAAGTAGATAGAACATGGGGTATATGGGGTCCTATTATAATAAACCCAAAGCCATTATAGACTACCTACTTAAGAAGGACTATAAGTGCTTACAACTGGACGTATAACTACTTGTAGTTGGGGCACCCCCTACAAGCCCAGTACGGAGAGCACACGAAACATTAGGAGACTGAGTACCTCCAAGTAAGCATGCAGGGAGGTTGAGGAGACGGGGATTAGGGTTTCAAGAGTCTTCAGCCAAATAAGATTACATTCTTCTGATGCTGCCGGAGCGCGTCCATCTCGACCCAGGCATATCTTGCCTGGAGCAGGCGGACCTCAGCAACGTGTCTCTGATACGCCAGCTCTCTATCAGCCACTGTCTGTCCACTTGGACGGCTGCCAACTGCAATCTGAGGCAGTCTATGCGATGCGAGGCATTGGCCAAGTCCTCTTTGGTGTGCCTCAGTTCCTCCTCCTCAGCGCCTGCATTTCGATTTGGAAATAGGCGGCCTGCAGCCACGCAGCTTCACGAGAATGACGCGTGCGTCGAGCTCTCTTGGAGGTTTAACTTTAACCACCATTTGAGTAGCTTTTTTTGGTGGTTGAACCTAGTAAGATAATATTCCTTATATAAAATCTATACCCCAAAGGAGGATCCAATCTTACTCTATATTGGGTACCATAATATCCCCAAATAAAATACTACTCATTTGAGGCGAGGTCGGGGTAAGCTCTTAATAACTTGTCCGGTTCTATCCTTCCCATAAAACGCCGCACCAAAAAACACTGATACGATCTCATTTCATAAAGCGGACGCTTTAAGTACCCTAAACCCTAAATCATAAACCCTAAACCCTAAAGCGCGTTACTAGTTGACGTACTGTTCATGGCTGCTCAGAATACCACTCATGAAGCCCTTCAGCACGGAGTGAAAGGCGCAAGGGTCACAGGGTGGACAAACCCGTGCCTGTGGAAGGTCGGCCCCTGCTTTTACAGCTTGTAAGTCACACAATGAGAGGGCTTGGGGACTACAATATGTGACTATAAACTTGGGGTGTAAGGCTTATAGGCACCCGAAGCCCTAAGCCACAAAGCTAGATTGTGCTCCTGCGGATCGCCTCCTGCTATCCCGAATTTGCCCACGTGGTTGGGCATCAGGGTTTATGGCTTAATTAGGGTTTCAAAGAGGGTTCTTCCCAGGGGATTGTTGTGGTTCCCAAGATCACTCATAGTGGTCCTGGCTTTGGGAACCCATAGAGGCCCTAGCATAATTGCTATCATGTCTTGTGGTCACTGTTGGTGGCTAAACCCCAAACCCTCAACCCTAGTTGCCCCGAATTGCCAGTAAAAGTCAGTAACTTGGGATGGTGGCTGTCGAGTCATTGTTGACCATGACCTTCTACTGCATTGGGTTTAGGATTTAGGGTTTGGGGTTATTGGGTGTAAGTTGCTTCGGGTATTTGGCAAGGTTATGACATCCTTGTTCAACAATACCTTCACAGGGACCTGTACCCTCCCCCAGACTAAACCCCAAAATCTTACCCTAAACCCTAAACCCTAAGCCGCGATACTGTCCGTTTTATTGGTGGGCTTCTGCGGTTCTATGTTTGTCTGGAGGTAGATACCCCGCAACTATTCGCACATGATCCCTCTAGGGCCCTTAGAAAGGGTTCCCTAATCCTCTTATACAAACATATATAACCCCTGGTTCCATTCCTTTTCAATTTTCTCTTCCACTTGATCTTCCACTGTTTGGGGTGATTAAATCCTAAGCCCTAAAGCCTAAACCCTAAGCCCTGAGCCTGAACCCTAAGTCCTAAGCCGTAACCCCCACACCCCACCCTAAACCTTAGCCTTAAAGCCTAGACTCAAAGCTGAAAACTCTAAACCGTAAGCCCTAAACCCAACACCCCAAACCCTAAGCCCTAAACCCTGAACCCCACACCCTAAACCCTCCACACCGAAAACCCTAAACCCTAAATCCTAAGCCCTAAACCCTAAGCCCTCCCTAAACCCTTGCTTCCATTTTCCAGAACTGAGCTCGCGCACCCGCAGGAGGGAGTCCAGCTCTTCCTCCACGTCGCCTGAAGGCATAAAAGGAGTTTGGCGGTTTCAATGTTTGAGGTGTAGGGTTTAAGGTTCACAGTTTAGGGTTGAAGGGTTTAGGGTTTAGGGTTTAGGGGGTTTGGGAACAGACACTTATGTTGGAGAATCACGTCTTGGATGGGCTACAATAGGTAAGAAGGTGATTCAGTTACCCCAACCACATGGCCCAAGATTCGGATACTATCGTAGCGATATTGTATAATTATATGTAACTACATTCCCTCATGCTGAAGGCAGAAATCAAAATGCTTCGGGTGTAAGGTAGGGGCCTACATGAGTTAAAGTCTAAACTCCCAGTATCCCCCTTAGCAACCCCTATAATACTCCCCTATATAATCCCCTATATGACCCCCTTTTAAGGAGCTTAGACTACAGCCCACATAACAGGAGCTTGCCACTTCTCCACAGAAACCAGGGGGCTACCCGGTAGTCGCAACCGGCAAGATGCAATCCAAAACCCTAAACCCTGAACCCTAAACCCATTTAAGCCGATCAAAGTGAAACCCTGCCATGGTGGACTTCCATGAAAAAAGCGATTCTTACTATACCCTAAACCCCTAAACCCCTAAACCTAAACCCTAAAACCCTAAAACCGTAAACCTTAAACCCTAGAACCCTGAACCCTTATACCCTAAACCCCATCACTTCGGTACTGCCCCCCCTCAGTAACAGTTGGATAACAAGTATAATATGGTTATATATAGCCCTTAATAGGACCCCCAATATAGACTGTCACTGGGCGGGGGCAGTACCCAACCTATAACTCTGAACTCATAAGTGGTCCATCATCTCGGGAGCTTAGAGTTTAGGCTTTACAGCATTCCTAGAGGGTCCAGGTACCCAATATTTAGTTACTTGGGTTTAGGGTAATACTAATTATGGTATAGGTTTTGGGTAAGTATATGATTATTGGGTACTTGGACCCTTGGGGATTCTGCTTGGACGACTCGCCTCGACTCCAAAGGACGACCTGTCTGAGTGGCCGAATAACCAGAAATAAGATGGCTGTTCACAAAAGGTCCCTAAACCCTAACCTCTAAACCCTAAACCCTAATCCCTAAACTCTAAACCCTAAGCCTCAATCCCTAAACTCTAAACCCTACCTAAACCGTAATCCCCAAACTCCAAACCCTAAACCCTACATTTCACAGTATACTTTAGGCTTCGGTCTGCAGGTTCTTGGCTAAGGACTGTGGATCTAGGACTTGGGTTCCAGAATGTTTCATGATTTATGGTACGGGGCACCCCAAACCCTAAAGCCCTAAACCCCCAAAACCCTGACTCCTAAAACCCCAAAACCTATAATCCGGAGCTAAAGCTTTCTGTGTATATTGCCAACACTTGTTACAATTAGGGCTGAGCTCGCTTAAGCTGCCAGATGGTTGCCAAGGGTTCGAGGGTTTAGGGAACATGCTAGCAAACCTGCAGTTTAGGGTTTAGGGTGCAATCCAAGACTTTGTTTGGAAGTCCTCAAGTGTGTCCTTGTAACGATGTGTCTGAGCTAGCACAGCTGCTCCTTGAGCTGCAGAGCCTCATCTTTGGTAAGGTGCTCCTCCTGGAGCTTCTTCTGGGTTGCTGTTAAGGAACTTAAATTAAGTTACAATATTGGGGGAACCCTATTATTTACTATATATACCCATTATGGTAACTGAATTTATTAAGTTCCTTACCAGCAACCCAGTCATTGTCCAGATGTGCTTCTTGTATTGCTCAGACTTCGTCTGGGTGATGTCCACAATCGGCTTTTGCTTTTCCCCAGCAGCAGCTTTGCCAAGTATGTATGCCCTCTCCTTTGGGGGCTTGGCATGCTCCACTTTCAGGTGATGCCATGGTGACCTCTTGCCGAGGGAGGTCACAGCTGCTGCTGCTGCTGCTGCTGCTGCTGCTGCTGCTGCTGCAAACCCTAAATCTCTAAACGCTAAACCCCTAAATCCGATAATTATAAAGAATAGCGTATATTGGGATGCACAAGGCTTGGGCCCACTATTTGCGGAAACTATTATATCTGAAAATGAAGTGCAAGGCCTATACGTTTTGTACCTTTGTGGCCAGACAGCCAGAAACGAATCGTTGATCCAAAACAATCTCTTTTTACAGATGAGTGCCCTTACCTAGGAGGCGGGTGCTCTAGTTAGAGTTGGGAGCTCGAGGAAGAAGACCATGGGCGCCTAGACTGTGCTTCACAATTGCGGTGGCTTGCCTCAGGGAGTGAGGATGAAACCCTAAACCCTGAAACCTACACCCGCAAGCCCTTCCTTAAATCCCCCTGAAGTCACAAGCCCGTATGTCCCTAGCCCTAAATAACCCGATATATCCCACATATCCCTATGAATCTATGGATCCATTTTGGGAACCCCACCCTAAACCCTAAACCCTCAACCCCTAAACCTAAACCCTACACCCAGCTCCCCCATCATTCCCGGCCTCTGGGTGGCGTCGCATCGTTGACGACCAGGGGCATGCCATTCGCACGCTCCTCACGCCGCTTTAGGGTTTAGGGTTGGTTCAGAGTTTTGGTGGGGTTTAGGGTTGGGCATTACGCGGGTTGCAGTCTGAACTCCTAGCATCCCGCTTAAGAACCCCTATAATACTCCCCTACATAATTCCCTAAGCACCCTATATAACCCCCTTCAAAGTGTTTAGACTATAGCTCATGTGGATTGCAAGGTTTTCTATGAGGGCTTGGAGGTGCCGTGGAGATGACGAGGTCGAGGGCTCACCCTGTCCAAAGGAATAGGGTTTAGGGTTCCAGGACCTTCCTTGTACCCTTAATTGGGAATATATGGTCCCTAATAGTGGATACTTAGGCCCTAATAGAGGGTAGGAGGAAGGTTTAGGGTTTAGAACACAAAAAAACACCTCCAACCCTAAAACCTAAACAGATCTTTGCAGGCCTTGTTCTTTTCATGTTGGTTTGGGGAGGGCAGGTTACGTTTAGGGTTAAGTTTAAGGTCTAGGATCTAGTAGGTCTAGGTTCACATGTTACTGAAGGATTTCGCGCTTCGCGGTGTCCAGTCTTGGGCCCTCTACTCTAAACCATGTGAGCAGGGTTGATCACCTGTCAGACTCCAAGGATTCAGGGTTTAGGGGTGTAGGGCTTAAGGGCTTTGGGTTTTAGGGCTTAAAATTTAAGTTTTCGGAAGCAGCGACATTTCTTGAGGAATCCCAAGAAGCTCCTGCACCAGCCGGTATAGCGGAGGGCACCGAACGAGGATCACGTGCTGATGGCAATACCTCAGACCGCCACCAGCATGTTACCAGATTATGACTATATGGGAAGTACAAGGTTTCGTTATGATAGTGGTCTAATTCTAATTTCAGGCTCTTTATCTCTCTAACCCAGAAGTTTGATGGGTTTGGGCGTTTGGCGTTCAGAGGGGGTTAAGGTTCGGGGTTTCAAGGGTTTGGGGTTCAGCATGAAGAACCCTTCTTCCTAAAGGTAACATTTCTCTACAGCATATGACGGTGTGTATACCGGATGTCACCAATGTGGGGAAGGGATGTAGGGATTGGGCCTAAAGAATGTTAAGCTAAAGGCAGCGTCATGTCTTGAACTGTTCTTGCCACCAAAAAGCTGTTTAAGACTGCCAGAAACAAGGAAGCTGTGCTTTTCTGAAAGAACCGCCAAGTCCTGACTTCGGGATGTTTAGGGGTTTAGGGTTTAGGGTGATGGTCAGGTTCGAGGAATGACGGTTCAAACCACAAGGAACTGCTCATGTCCACCTTCTGCATTCGATCACCTTATGCTTCAAGGCTGAAAAGCCCTAGACACTACCTGAAACTCAAGCTTCACGTGGTTGACAAGGCCACCCCTAAAGAACCCCCCCCCCACCCAAACCCCTCTGAAGGGACGAATGAGATCCATATACAACCTAGTAGGGCTCTTGGTGCCCTTTGGGGTTGAGGTTTGGGGGCTCTTTTTTTGGCGGCCCATCAACCCTGGGAAAGTTTATATGCAATCCATCCGCAACAGTGCAGTTGCAGGAAACTCCACCATCTTTGGGGTCCATATTAGGGTCACCCTATTTTGGGAAACTATCATATATATATATGTATACACATGGTTATATAGAGATTACGTAGGGTTTTATGAGGCTTATATGGAGCTCTCCCGGGATTGCACAGGGTCAATTAGGAAAGCTAGAGGTTTGGTAAGGGAACCCTAAACTCTTAAACTCGGCAACCCAAGAAATATCGCTGTCTTTGCTGCCTCTCTCTTGGATCCCCAAGCCTACTCTGCCGAGAAAGCCTACAAACGCAACAGCCCCAAAGGGTCCATGTACCCAATAATTAATTAGGTACTTGGGTTTTGGGTAATAGTAATTATAGTACAGGTTTTGGGTAAGTATATGATTATTAGGTACTTGGACCCTTAGGGAGCAGCAGCAACAACAACGACAACAAGTTTCGGGTTTAGAGTTTAGGGAAGTTTAGGGTTTAAGGCGGCAATGGCAACCGCCACATAGTTCTAACATGAAAAGAACGCAGTTTTTTTTGTGTCGCTGGCTGGCAGGCTACAGCAACTTTTCAGCTATTTGCTGAATCTTGCTTGGTTGTTTGTCGATATCTCTACACATCTAAGTGTGCAATTACTAAAAGCATACCTAGAAAATCCTAGACACTCAGTCAACAAGTGCATAATGGGGATCATAATGATATTCTAGACAATAACAACGGCAATTACAGTTCTATCGCTGGATAGTGTTAATACTGTGGATACTCTTCTCAATGCGGTTATTACTCTGCTTTTTGTATTACTGGAATGCGACAATCGGTTTTGACATGGTCTATGCTGAAGCTCGGAGGGATCACGTTTCAGCAGCTAACGCGCTTCCGGCAATGACACACATCCTTTCTGACAGTATCTTGAAAGTTGGCATCTAGGAATCATGGTCAAGACCCATGACTTCCACATGTCTGGTAGCGGCCCAAAAGCATATGCCGAGATGATCCGACAAACAACCCGGAGTAGCCAAAGAACCACTTTCAAAACTCAAAACCTTGATTTATGGAAAGCCATACTTTGGAATTGTAGATCCTAACTCGGAAGTGCACTTACTTGGAACGTCAGGAACCCCTATAAGCCATATAGAAGCCCCACTTATCCCCATTATCAACCTATACTTACCAAGTCTCCCTGACCCTCCGGGTAGGGTTCGAGAATCTTGGGACGCAGGTTGCAGGAAAGCGACTAGGGTTTGGTGATTTGGACAGGGACTAACGGTTTGAGAGGTTTTGTCTTTGGGCAACCGGGATCACAAGGAAAGGACAAGCACATGTTGAGGGTTTTGAGTCTTGGGTGTAATTCTAGGGACATGGATCCCATGCTACTCCCACAGCGACCGCCCCAGAATGAGACCTAAGAAAGGGTCATCTAAGGCTCAGGGGGTACGCGGAGAATAGTATGCGTCTTTCTTCTTTGTAAATCACCTAAACCCTAAACGCCTATGAAGCAACAAGGAACCCCAAGTACAGACCAGACAAGGAACTCACCTGCCTTGACCCTAGGGTTTAGGGTTTAATGGTTTAGGGTGTAGGGCTTTAGGGTTTAGGGTTAGGTACATAGAGAATACCCGGGTTACCCGAATGACCAGAGATGGAAAAGCTCTTCCCAAACAAGAGTTGTTTGCGGCTTAGTGTCCTCACCTAGAGAATGGTTGTTGTTGAAGCAACCACCTTATTTCCAGTTGTGGTTTACCCAGGGGCTTTAAACCCTAAACCTTGGGCACTGCCCCCACCCAGTAACAGTCTATATTAGGGGTCCTATTAAGGGCTATATATAACCCTATTGTAATTAATATCCAATTGTTACTGAGGGGGGGCAGTACTGAACCTACGTATAAGGAGCTAGCTACCTCCAAATAAACCCTTAGACCAAACCCTCCCTCCTGGCCCCTTTAAAGGGTCCCTTGAAAGTCTCATGAACCTCCATATTGCTGCTGGATAGACTTTCCAATGCGGTACTTACTTTTGAGGGTCCTAATCAGTTTAGGGTTTAGGGTTTAGGGGTTTGGGGTTTAGGGTTTAACTATAAACAACAAAACGATTCAGGGTTAAAGGGCAAACTTTCATCAAACCCTCAGCCCCAAACTCGAAAACCCTCGGTTTTAGTACAGCAACAAGTCCCAGCTTTAACCCCAACAAATACTCATCTTACTGAACTGTGATTACTCTATTGTGGGGAACCAGCCCAAAGTTTAGAACGCTGCTCAGGCGAGCCCATATACCCCTGCGTGCAAAATCCGAATTCCGTTTCATGTCCCATTTTCTTGTTCTTGTAATTCTCCATTATACTGCTTTTTCTCATTCATAGACCCTTATTTTGCCCTAATAGCCCCCTAGAATCTCTAACAAGGCCCTTGGGCTCCATACGCTGCGGGAGCGGGGGCCCATAGCTGCTCTATGAGTTTGACCCCAAACCCCGAAACCGCTGTAGGCTTCCATGTTTGCTTGCGGAATGTTGGCCGGCCCTCAGTCGCCGGCTTTCCCAGTGGGGAAGGACGCGCAGGCAGCCCCAAGGCGTTGCGTATGGTTTCTGAAGCCAACACCGCTAAACCCCTCTAAATAGCCTGGTATTTGCTTAAGAACCCTTAACAGACAAAAAAAATAGTCCCTATATTACCCTTATATGGAAGAATAGTTTTATTCTTTGGGTGGTTCTTAAGCAAATAGTAGTAGCCCTCAGTCCGTGAATATTTAAGAGTTAGGGGGTTCTGGGTTTACAGGGTTTAGGGTTCAGGGTTTAGGGTTACAAGGTTTAGGGTTTAGGGTTACAGGCTTAGGGTTCAGAGGCAAGGTTCAGATTTTGGGCTTTGAGGTTTAGACTCCTAGGTTTGAAGGGCTTTGGATCCTAAAGCTGAGAATGGCGGAGCGCATCCCGAAATTCTTCAGCAATACCATGAATCAAAATCATCAGACCATTCAGTACCCTATATGAGGACAGTTTTTTGGTACCTCTAAAACCTTAAACCCGAAACCCTAAGCCCTAAACCATGCACTGTAGGGCTTAGGGACCTCCTCTTCGCGCTGCACGTCCTTCATCTTTTCAGGATTGGCCAGGATGGGCTGAAGATGAGCAAAAGTTCGGGGTTCCTAAACCCTGAACTTAAATTCACTTACCGTAATATGGGTATATAGTAAATGATAAGGCTTCCTTATTCTAGTAACTTGCTTTAATTCCCTTACCTGAACCCCCAAAAGTAGGTAAAATAATAGCCCAACACCCCTGAATATGGCCCAAAAGGCCACTATTCTACATGAGTTTGGGCTTCAGGTAACAGCAACCCGGGAAACCCTAACCTAAACCCTAAACCTTAAACCCTAAACCCTAAACGCTAGGGTTTGGGGTTCCTTGAGTTTAGGCTGGGGGGCGAGAAGTTCGAGGCTAAGAGCTTGTTGGGTTTAGGGTTGTAGGGGTTTAGGGTGTAGGGGTTTAGGGTTTAGGGGTTTAGAATTTGGGGGTTTAGGGGTTTAGGGTGTAGGGGTTTAGGGTTTAGGACTCTTTGCGTTTAGGATTGCGCGGGTTTTAGGTTGCTGGGGCTTCGAATTTAGCGTTCCCTGGGTGCAGGGTTCCTTGGGTTCAGGGTTTCCACCCTAAACCCTACCTAAATCCCAAAAGTATGTAGAATAATAGCCCTAAACCCATAATAGTAGCCATGAAGGCCATTATCTTACATACTTTGGGGGTTTAGGTAGACCCGAATGAGTTGAGAGGGTTCCTTGGGTTCAGAGTTCCCTGGGTTTTAGTCCTTGCTTTCAGGGTTGCTTGCTTTGCTCTATAGGGTTAGGGTGCAGGGCTCCTTGGGTTTAGCTGGGGTTCAGCGACTTTCCTTGGGCTTTGGGTTTCCGGCCTCCAGTTTTAGGGTTCAGGGTGTCTTCTGTGGAACGTTCCTTGGGAATAGGAACCCCCCTAAACCCTGAACCCCAAACCTTCAGCCTCAATTTAAGAAACCCTAAGCCCTAAACCCTACAACCTGAAGCCCAAACCTTCAACCTGAAACCCTAAGCCCTAAACCCCAAACCTCAGCCTTAAACTCTAAACGCTGGGTAACTTAAGCCGCTTGGGGTTCAAGGTCGGGTCTGTGGCTCAGGGCTTGAGGTTCAGGCCTACTTATACTTGGCTGGGAGTAGGGTTTAGGGTTTAAGGTTTCGGGTTTAGGATTTGGGGGTTTAGGATTTTAGGGTTTAGGATTTTAGGGTTTAGGGTTTAGGCGCTAAGGTTTAGGGGTGAGACCCGTGTGGTTGTACCCAAGGGCTTTGGGCTACTTCAAAGGGGATGCCTAGGGACCCCTGAGGAAATATCTGGGGTTCTACTGGCAGCGTGTTGGGCGAAACCCGCGAAACCCTAGACCCTAAACTCTAAACCCGTAGACCCTAAGCCCCAAGCCCCTATACCCCTTAAACCATAACTACGTAATATTGCAAACCCAGTCATTTATGTAATGTATATATGGGTGGTTGTCAAAATTATGGCCCCCTTTTTGGGTACCCTAAATATTAGGGGCCGTATTATAATAGGGACCCAAAAAGGGACCATACTTTTGACAACCACCCATATAATATACAAAGACATTATTGGCTCTTGGCTCCTATGGAGTTCTCTAAGATCACCCCAAGCCCCTGGGGCTTAGGGTTTCAGGGTCTAGGGGGTTTTCGGGCTCAGGGTTTAGGACTTGGGATTGAAGGGTTTAGGGTTTACGGTGAGGGTTTAGGGTTTTCGGGTTAAGGGTTGCAAGGCTACGAAGCCCCAACATCTAGAATCATGAGCCTTTTCTCCCAAAAATCCCTCTCGTGCACCCACAAACACCGAATAGGTCTTATCTGAGACTAGTGAGCGGCGCTGTGTGATGCTAGTAGGAGAGAGCGAAAAATGTCAATTACTCCAGGCCTTTGCTCTGTAATTCCTCAAACCTGCGACCCCCTCCAGGGTTTAGTGTTGACCCTAACCCTAAACCTGGAGCGCAGACCTCAAACCTCCAATTGGAGTTTTTATCGTCAGGAGCGGAATGGCCAAAGTTGAAGGAAGCCTGCATATGAGATTCTAGATTACTTGAGGAGGTTTTCCGAAATCAGGGGCATTTGTCTTGGGGCGGTCCATATAATCAGGACTCTATGATTTTCTGGGCCTAGATTGGCGCCCCTGTTTATGGAAAGTACCATTTACAAGTAGGGCAGACAGCTTCTTCAATTTGCCTCAACCCTAAACCCTAAACCCTAAACCATAATCCTAAGATCAACGTTTCGAACCGCATCAGCGAACCCAGACATGGATGGCACAGACCCTAAACCCTAAGCTCTGAAGGGGGTTTAGGGTTTGCTTAGACCTATAATAAAAATATTCTGTTTGATAATTCCTTAGGGTTACACTATGATAAAAGTTAAAGACAATTCCTAAGGAGACTACAGAAGAAGGGGATAACTAGGGTCCGTTTTACTGAAAACTCTTCCCCCGCGAATTAAACACCGATACAGCTAAATACTCCCTGCCTCCATGAACCCCTGAACCCTGTTTAGAGTTTAGGGTTTCAGGCTACTACAAGGGCCTAAATAGGTACCAATATCATTTTGAAGTCCATTTGAGGTACCATAGAGCATAAATACATAAGGAATATGGAACCATGATCTTGGCAATTATCTTGGCCTCTATATTGCACCCCGCTAAACCGATTCAAGAGAAGCGAAGGCCATCCCGGCAGCGAGGCATTAACTGGCATCAGAAAGCGCCCTTCCACCCTACCGTAGAGATTGTAAGGGACCCCCTCAAAAGCTTCAAGGCTTAGGGTTTTAAAGCTCAACTATGAAACTTCATATGGCTATAATATTACAACCGGGTTATCATCTTGGGGTGCTTAGGGGTACAAAAATCCTTTCGTTAGTGCTAGTGAAGCGGTTTAGGGTTTAGGGTTGCATGGGCGGAAACGAAAAATTCAAATCGGCAACTAATTGGGCGCTATATGGGGGCTGCGGTAGGGATCCTTTCACCCATTCCCTAGGGCTCCCAGTTACCTTAATCGTAAGTTACTGGGCTATGTAACTATAAGGTAAATAGAGCCCAGTTCCCATTATTTAGGTGACTGGAGTTTTAGGGATTCTCTACAAACAACAATTGTAGCAGAGTGGTCAAGTAATTTACCATCACCAATATGGGTGGTTGTCAAAATTATGGTCCCTTTTTGGATCCCTATTCTAAGATGGCAACGAATATTTAGGGTACCCAAAAAGGGACCATAATTGTGACAACCACCCATATGCTATCAGCATGAGGAAATATAGTGAATAATAGGCTTACCTGCAACCCGATAACGGAAGACAAGCAGTGAAATCACAATTTTGCTGTGGGGGGCCTCCCTCAACATCATCCCTTAATGATCCTGCATGACCTATATACGCTATTCACTATCCCCTGAAACCCTAAACCCTGAACCTTTAGCCCTTTAAACTGAGGGGCTTTCTTTGAGGGTATCCTGCGAACCCTGTCAGCGCGCGTCACAAGGCTGCTTGGACCTAAGTCCACCCGGACAAACAGGTACTCAGCCGTGTACTCCAGGGTTTGGGGTTCAGGGCCTTGAGATAGATTCACCTGGGTAATCCCTAAATGGGTGCTAGACTGCAACGTGCAACGCTACACCCCTAAAACACCCTAAGCCTCTCAGGCTACACACCAGCCCTAAAGCCCTCTCAACCCTGGCCCAACCATGAACCCCCCTAAACACCCAAATCGTTCGGGTCACATGGGCTACTAAAACTTGTTAATTTCCGTTGGCAGGCCCTTCAGACTTTACAGTTTAGGGTTTAAGTGGTAGTTTCCCAATATACGGTCATCTCAATATAGACCCCCAAATACTGTAGTCCTTCTTATGGGGACCTTCAAGAGAGGCACCCCTAATTTTCGGAAAGGGGCCCATTGAATCCCCCCATGAACATTGAGTTCTCGGCTCCCCTACTTTATTCTGCAACTGCAGAACCGCCAAAAGTGCTACCTCGCGAGAACCCCAAACGCCGAGATCCGAAATCCTAAGTCGCAAAACCTAGGCAATATTATCCCTCCCTACTCAAGCCCTAATCATATCAAAAATTGAGGGGTGAGCCAGGCAATGAGTCTTTCGACAACAAAACATATGCGAGTTTGAGAGGTTTAGAGGTTAGGGCTGGGGGTAAATGAAGTGAGATGGGGGCATACCGCAACATAAACCCTAAACCCAAAACCCCTGTATCCCAATAATTTGAGTTGGGGAGTGGAACTCTATCGCATCTATAATCAGCCCTATATACCCTCAACCCAAAATTGCGTCCCCAGTAGTAGTTCCTACTTTCACTCCCCCCCCATCCCCGTAAACCCTAAACCCTAAACCTTAATGCCCTCCAAAATGTGGATTTAGCTACCTAAGCTCCCCACAGCAGCTTAAGCCCCCGGAACCCTACACCCTTTCCCTTTAGGCTTCAGGGTTTAAGGTTTCCAGTTTAGGGCCTAGGTTTTAGGACCAACTCCCCCTATATCCTAAACCCTAAGCGCTAAAGCGCCCGTAAGGCACTCACAGCGTCGTGGTCCTCAGCTGGCGTCGCTGTAAATATGAAGCTCCTTGGGCGGACATTTTCATGGGACCCCAGTAACCCTGAAGTAAGGAAATAAGGTTTAAGGTTTCAGAAAACCTGAACCCTAAACCCCTAAACCCTAAATCGCGTGGTTAAGGTCGGGTTTAGGGCTTGAAGGTTGGAGGTCCGGAGCGAAAGGCTCAGGCTACACTTGGAAGGTCACCGCAGTTATAACCCAATTCTAATAGCGGCTATATAAGGACTACGCGAGGGATTATAGAACGACTACTGGGGATTATATTGGATTATGTAGGGTTTTTTAAAAGGCACATCTAGGGTTTAGGGTAGTTCTAACCCAATTCGAACTGTACTTATAACTTATAGCCCTGTTCCTAAGCCTCAAGTCCCTAACATGGGTATAGTTGATTACTGTATACTATAAGCACCATACAAAACTGAGTGCAAATTGCCCTGAACCTCCCCAAGCCTCCAAGTAGGGTTTAGGGCTTAGGACAGAGACTTGTATATCCACAAGATGATCCATACGCCTCCCCAAAACCCTATACTCCGTAACCCTAAACCCGAGCCCCATATCGCTGAACCCCACTCTTGAAAGACTACTCCCCCAGTCCCTGAACCTTAACTCCCTAAACTCCATACCGGAAGCCATGATCCCTCAATCCAAAATTTAGAACTAAGGGTTGAGCCCATCCCCGGAACCCCGCCCCCCAACTCCCATCCCCTAAGCCCTAAACGCTAAGCCCTCTCCCCAACAGGAGCGCTCCAGACTGTCGCCGGCATTCTTGGCCGAGTGTTTAGCCAAGGCTGCCAACGGCACTTCGTGGCCCACCTCTGGAAGGACTTTTTGGATTTAGGGTTTAGGGTTTAGGGTTTGGGATTAAGGGTCTCGGGTTTCGGATTTGGGGTTTCCTTGCATTAGGGATACCATTTGGGGGTCCCCACAATAAGGATTACAGTATACTATACTGGGGTCTATACTTGGGTCCCCCTGTTTATCGAAACTACCATTTAAGATTTAGGATTTAAAGTCCCAAACCCTAAACCCCAAGATTTAGAGTCTAGGGTCTCCAAAGCTACAGCCTCGCGGCAAGGGCTTTTTAAATGTAGCTTGGAGGGGCTACTCTAAGCGCTAAACCCTAAGCTCTAAAACCCTAACACCTACACTCCAAGCCCTGAAGCCTAAACCTTAAGCCCTAAATCCTAAACCCTGAAGCCTAAAACCCCAAACTTAAACCCTAAAGGGATTTAGGGTCTCGGGTTTAGGATTTGGGGTTTCCTAACATTAGGGATACCATTTGGGGGTCCCCACAATAAGGATTACAGTATACTATACTGGGGTCTATACTTGGGTCCCCCTGTTTATGGAAACTACCATTTCGGATTTGGGATTTAAAGTTAGTGCCGGGCGCTAAACCCTAAACCCTAAACCCCAAGATTTAAAGTCTGGGGTCTCCAAAGCTACAGCCTCGCGGCAAGGGCTTTTTGCTGCACGTAGCTTGGAGGGGCTACTCTAAGCATTAAACCCTAAGCTCTAAACGCTAAACCCTAAACCCTAACACCTGCACTCCAAGCCCTGAAGCCTAAACGTTAAGCCCTAAACCCTACACACACTGAAGCCTCAAAACCCCAAACTTAAACCCTACCTGAACCCCAAACTTATGTAGAATAATTGCCTTTTGGGCTATATTTAGGCGTGTGGGGCTGTTATTCCACCTACTTTTGGGGTTCAGGTAAAACAGAAGCCCTAAATGCTAACCGTTATAAATATGACCCCTAACTTAAACCCTATACCTAAGAGAATCCAGAGTTTGAGGTCTGAAGCTTCGGCTCGAGCATTGATCATGGGGTCCCTTACAACCCTCCCCCTGTTTAGGCTTATAGGCGTTGAGGGCCTAGTAGCGCTTAAGGCTTAGGACACCGGCCCTGGCTTCCCCCATTTAAGTCAGGATGAGTTTATAACGAATATGGCCACTTGAGAGGGTAGTATGTGGGGGGGGAATAGGGGAACTCCATGGAAGTCCTGAACCCTAAAACGGGTATACGAAGTCCTGTCCAATGGAATAGCTTCGCATCGGTGCATGCGAGCGTACTTCACAGACCAAACGCACGAACACTCGCAAACAAGTACATAGGAACATCCTGATTCCACATAACGCCGCCCATCATTCATAGCTAAGACGAACTCGCCGAGGATGAATACGGGGCTGTCCACTACCAGCACAGGCTTCTTCTGCTCGAACGCGCGGCACTTGTGGAGGATGGCAGCATTCGTCAGCCTCTGGACGTTCTGCAAGCGACGGATCGCTTGGGCTGGGGGCAATTGCGACGTACGTCGACAGTCATGCTGAGATCAGACCCTCTGCATCGATGTTTCGAGATATCGTCTTCAGATGAAGAGCAGACTTCGTGATCGCCTCACGAGTGCCCCACTGACTCTCCATGTCCACGTTGTCTTCAATGGCCTGGAAAAACGGGGGGACAATCGCGCTGCCATTGTCAGCGATGGACTCGTGTCGTGGCAAAGCAGGCTCTTCGGTACGTGGTTCTCATTAACGACCATAATCTACAAGTGCAGTGATATCCCACCAAAAATCTGACCCTTCCGCTCCTTCAGTGTTCCCATGCTTGGTACACCTTTGCCATGGTTTGTTTTAAGGATTTGCGGTCTAATTCCGGTCTACAAGAGGGTTTGGGGCCCAGAAAAATACTAGAAAGACTGTCTAGATTTGCAAGTGAAACCAGACGTTTCAGAAACCCTCGACCCTCCATTCATAGAACCCCTGCACCCGACGTATGCCGGTAATAACCGAAACACAACGCCTTACAGGGCTAAAACCTTAAGACGCGGTTCTTGATGAGATTTCCTTTCTTACGGCGCCACGGCTTTATGTAGAATGCTCGGTCGTCTCAGACATGATAACTGGTCATGGCGATGTAATGTATGGGGGCCTACACCCTACACTCGAAACTCTAAAATCCTATACTATACGCTGAACTGTGTGGCTCTCAGAAAGGGCAATACTCACCCTAGTTCTGGTTGTGTAGGTGGATTCAATGAAGTGATTGCAAGGCGTCCCATGTGTGTTTCGAGACAACTAGAAACAATTCCATATCGATGGTTCTCTACTCAGGTTTAAAGCTTCGCTTACCAAGAAACTGCTGCGCAGAGCAGTTGCTTTCTGGCCATAGGACATGGCCCGATCCTGTTTAAGCACAGCATACACCTACAAAACGCTGACAGAACCCCATAAACATCCCCAAGCGCGAAAACTCAAAAACTCCAAATTCGAAAGCCCGAACCCTCCAACCGTAAGCCCTAACAGACCACGTACCCTAAAAGCAGCAAACCCCAATACCCCTCAAACCCAAAGCGAGTTTGCTTCGCTTGTGCCGCCCAGACGCCCGGGCCCCCGAGGCGTCGCGTGCGGCTGCGCGAGCGCTGAAGGGTTGCCATGAAGACGATGCAAAGCCTGCACAATAGCAGTAAGAGTTTAGGGGTGATATTTATAGCGGTTAGCATTTAGGGCTTCTGGTTTACCCGAACCCCAAAAGTAGGTGAAACAATAGCCCAACACGCCTAAACAGCCCAAAAGGCCATTATTCTACATAAGTTTGGGGTTCGGGTAAGATGTAGACTTTCGGCCTTATCGTCGAAGAACTGGAGTACAAGTGTAGGATTTGGTTTGGGGTTTGGGTTCAAGGCTTCGGGTTTGAGATGGATGCACCCTGCACCCTAAACCCTAAACCCCTAAACCCTAAATCCTAAACCCTAAATCCTAAACGGCCTAGTTAGGGTGTAGGGTTCGGGGCTTCAGGCCCACAATTCTAACCTTAGATTGTTGCTTAAGCGGCTTAGCATTTAGGAGTTCAGGGTTTAGGGTTTAGGGTTCAGGGTTTAGGTTTCAGGCTTTAGGGCTCGCGGTTGAAGCTGAAAGGGTTTTGGATTGAGGCGTTTAGTGACTTAGAGGTTTTGGATTTGAGGGGCTTAGGGTTTGGGTCTTTACTCTCGGCGGCTTGGGGCGTTGGAGTTAAAATTTACATTTTAGGGTTTTGGGTTTAAGGTTTGCGGTTCACGGTCTAAGATGTGGAGGAATCAATTTTCCAAGGCTTTTGGAAGCGAACGTTCATTCCATAAAGATAACCCTAGTTAAGGATTCAAGGATCCATGTATCCAACTTGGGCTAGTTTGGGGCTTTATACCGGTGATTGTAGTACAACGCCTAGGGAAATGCATGAGTGAAGTGCAGGCCCCATACCAAAGGATCTCCGACACGCAAGCTCTAAACCCGACCGTAAATTCTTAGACCCGAGGCAGGTAAGCCTAAACCCTAAACCTGAACAACCCCCTAAGAACAGTCAAGGCACTTGAGGTTCAAACCACAAGCCTCGCCCCTGTCAGTTTAGGGTTTTGGGTCTAAGGCCCCATGAAGGGTTGGTCTTCAACCCCCACAATCCTGGAACCCTCATCATCTCCTGACCTCCCAACAGTCTTTACGAGAATTTAAGGTTACGAGCCGACAAAAGCGGCTAGGCCTTCCATGGTCAGCAACTCCCCGACTGTCTTGCTACCTGCGCAGGAAAATGGAGGACCGATACTCCGCGACCCCTAAACGCCCAAGATGTAGACTTAATATAGTTACCAGAATCGCACA
>CAJNIZ010001188.1:0-29680 GCA_905231905.1 Symbiodinium pilosum | reverse complement strand
CAGAAGGTACTAGTGGAGTAGCTAGTTCCCTAGCACCGACCCTTAACACATCCATGGCTCACACACTAGGCGGAGATTTTACACGCACTGCAAAAGAAGATAAACGCCTGAGTTATTGGTTTGAAACTCCTACTTGCATGACTACAGCATGTGGAGCATGGCTCAAGACCTCACATGTGCCTATAAGACAAAACAGCAACATGCAACGACATGACATGAATACACATGGACTGCTCAAGAAGGGTGGCTTTCAGCAGGTTATAAAATATAGGGGGCTATCTAGGGGCTCAGATAAGGGGTTATACGGGGATAATGGAAAAGAAAACGGAAACTACTGTTGAGGGGCGTAATATCAGGGTATATATAAGCACAATAGAAAATAAAATGGAAAACGCTATTTAGGTTTAGATTTTTTGGGTGGTATGAGGCGGTTACAAGGATATAACGCTAAACCCTAAACCCTATGAGGTTTAGGGTTCAGGGTTTAGTTTTTATGGCGGTTGGGGGCGCTTGCTTCTCTGGGTTGAAGCCTATGCAGTATAGATGAAACAGCAAGGTTTTGTCTTGCCGGTTTGGGGTTTAGGGTTTTGGGCTTAGGGTTTAGGGTTTACGGTTTAGGATCTATGTCAGGCAAAGGGGGGCAAAACCCAAAACTGAACCACTTTAAAGCAAAGACCCCCAACAACTATCCTGGGGAAGGATGTCAGGCCAGCCTCGCAGTGTTCCCGGCTGGGGGCTGAGGTTGTGAAGTCCCGGGTTATGACGGTGATCGATGCTGTTTATGCTGGGGGGGTTCTATCACTCCCATCGGAAGTACTGCTCCCTGGATACTGTAACCATGAAGAACACTTCTGTCGGTAATCCCATCAATAGGCATTCAAACAACAAACTAATCCTCTCCATAGAACTTGAAAGAAGAGCGCTACCAGCCCAAAAACAAACCCTGAACCCACACGCCCTCGAGCCCAAACCCCCAAACGCCGAGGAACTGAAACCTAAACCCCAAGCCCTACACCCATCCCTGAAAAAAGCTAGCCAAACAAGTGTTGCTCAACTAGCGGTCAACAGCACTAGCAAGTCGACTATAGAACATGACTTACCGTTTAGGATTTAAGGGCTCAGCAACATCCAACACCGCTTCCCCGACAATACTTCAAGAACGGCCTCCAGCGGTGCGGTTAGTGCCAGATTCCAACTGCAATTCCGTCTATGTGTCTGCCGAAAAGGTCATCTGGTTGCACAGATTCCTATACAAGGGCTTCGAACCTGAATCCAGAATCACATACACACGCGTTCATTTTTGCCCCATTTCCTGGATACTTTCCTTCAGACGCTGTTCTAGATTTAAGATCCCTTGAAACAGGCCATGCATCATGTTAGCCCGTGAGTCTGAAAGATATACAGGTATTTCTCAAACTGCACGGTCCTGCTCGACAACCCACAACATGCTAATATAGGCTACACAACCCACAAGACTGAAGTTCTCTATCAGCGCCTAAAACCAAGCTTGCTTTTGAGAACCACTATCTAGAGTTTGCTCTCCTCGAAACACCCACCTGATTAGTATGTTCCGAAACACTTGTGCTGTCTATAAAGGAAGGGATAAGAACTACAGGATATTACTTGGTTGTCGCCCCCGAAACCTCCATGCTATCTCTATACATGCCTACATATCCATATAACCCAGTGAAGGGGACCTAAGGGTACCTAAGGGCGTCACCTGGATATAGCTTGGGTATTCCCTACCTAGCACCCACAGCCCACAATGGCATCTGGGATGCTTGCATCCGCCAAGACAGTTCAGGGCGTGCACAGGGTCTAGGCTTTAGAGCTAAGGTTCAGGATCACGAACCCCAGACGCCAGACTGTCCACGCTAACGTGGAGTCTGGCAGAATCATACGACATCATCCTTTAGGATGCATCGGGTACTAGTTATCATGGAGTCCGCGCTGTTCTCTAGAACACTCCAGCAACCATGTGGAAACCCAAGGAGCACTCGCAGCAGGCGTCCCAGGCACTTTCGTTATTCACGGCATAATCCTCCAAAGCAAAGTTTTTCGGCAATCGACAGAGCATGAGGTCAACATTCAGGAGCATTTCTGGCATCTTAGAACCCATTGGGATTTCAGAGCTGGAAATGGAGCACTCTACTTCATAACATGATGTGTTGCGGCCAAGTGGTCGGAGATTTGTCACACTGGGCCACCGTATGTAGAATCATATGACAAAGCATTTCGGCAAGGCGCGGTGCCCATCATTATGTATTCCAGGAAATGGTGGGTCCCCAAAAAAAACGATCCACCGTTTTGAGGAAGTGAAAAATCTCGTAGCTCAAAATTTTACTTGGATGAAAGGGTTTTGGGCCTTATGGTACAACCCAGCTTTCATTTCATGTTCCATTCTCGTGTCCAGTTCGTTCTCCAGTCCTGGCACTATATAGGTGCTCAACATCGATAACTTCCACAGGCTGCGCCGCACTTTTCCTTGCACTGCGTATGCTCTGTGGACGAAGAAGAAACTAGCAGCACCAGCATCTGGGGACGCTGTGGGCGCGGAGGGCGGGTTGTTTGAGCGGTCGCATTCTCAGAATCGCACCTAAATCACAGGTGCTCAACATAGATAGCTTCCACAGGCTGCGCCGCACTTTTCCTTGCACTGCGTATGCTCTGTGCGCGAAGAAGAAACTAGCAGCACCAGCATCTTCCCAGATCTCCCAATCCTCAAGCAAAGCCTTCACAGAAAAGCTGGCACCAGAGCTTTGAGTGAATACCTGCACGATGAAAAAATTCGGCCCACTCGACTGCATCAGCAAAAGAACCTAGGGCGCCGAGCACGAGCTGCTTTGCTCGCGGCTTCAGCCGACGCATGAAGATCAAAGCTCCAATCTCCTGGATAAATATTTCCATTGTCCTGGAATTCAACCATCTGCCCCGCCTGCGTACAAGTTCGGAGTCTTCAGAGGTCTGCAGTAGCCATGTCGCACCTCCGGCAACCAAGGAGCCAAGATCGAGCTGCTTGCCAGATGGCATGTCAAGTTGGTGCATGCAAAGCGCTGTCACCAGTGCTGTAAGCCTGCTGCGAAGCGTAGAAGGGGAGGAAGGCCAAAGCTTGGCCTCTTTCGGCAGGTCTTTAAAAGCCAGTACAACCAGTTTCAGCAAGTCAGGCTGGTCAAGACGAGCAACCTGATGGCGAGCAGCTTTAACCTTGTTTTGGGCTCGGCAATGGAAAGCAGGGCGTAGCCACAGGTATCCTCAACATCACCTGGAAGCAGAAGATCAGCACGCGCGGCGGCGAGAGTCTCAGCAATCCGCAGAAGGGCCCCAAGTCAGCGCGATGCAGCCTGCTGTCCTGGGCCAACCCCACAGCAGAGCAGTAGAGATAATTGCCAGCAGAGCTTGCCAGGGCAGAGCAACATGGTGAGTATGCGGCTCTTCCCCCAGCCATGCAAAGGCAACGTCCCAGGAAGGTTGAAGGCAGCGGCGCAGGCTCGGCTCCCTCGAGGAAACTGCATTTATGACCTCAGAAAAGTGAGAATAATGCCATCCAGCTCGGAACAGTTCACGGCCGCACTCAACCAACTGCTTGTTGGCCTCGGCAACGTAGTGCGGACCAATACCGCAGATGTTTTTCAAGGAGCAACCTTTGGCAGCGAGCCAGTTGAAAGGCCTCGAGCAGCTTGTCCCGTCGGTCCTGAGTAGGCCTTTCGACAGGCCTTCCAGTAGGCAGCTCGGCCATAGGCAGTGCATCCGGCTGGGTAGGCAGATAAGGGAAAATGCCAGGGGCTTCGGTCTCCTCCGTGTATTCTTGCAGAGGGCTATGGCTTCCTCCCCTACTACGTCTATGAGGACTGGTGCCTCCAAATCTTCCCCTTGCTTGTCCAACACACACGCATAGGGAGGTGGACTGACTCCGAGGGCCCAAGCAGAGAGTTGTCTGCAAAGCCTTGAGCGGCGACCAGGGCGGATGGAGCCAAGAAGCCTGAAGGGATAGCTAGCAGGAAACCACCATTGCGGCGCATCACAGGCACTAGATCTGAGTCGACTGCACGTAACGGCTCGGCAGGGCCCGCGTGAGCACGTGGAGGCAGAGCCCTTCCTCAAAAGTCGTCGAGACTGAAGAGGGCAGGGCGAAACCAGGGGCTTCGCAATGTTGAGGCAAAGGCGTGAGAAACTGAATCCCCAAACTCGAGCTGGCCCGCTGCGGCCCTATAGTGTGTGTAGGTGGAGAACCTGAGTGGTGATGGCAGACGAAGGACGATTGGCAAGGCCAGGCAAGGCAGGCGTAGGCAGAGGCTTCTGGACCACACCGTCCAGCACAGCGCGGGTCCAATGGCCAGCAACCCAAGCACGGGAGGCCCTTGCAGCAGGTGAGGTGTCAGAGAGGCATGAAGCAAGAACAGCAAGCCTGAAGGCTATGCTCGGGCACAGGAAGAAATTCGTGACTACGAGGAGGCGAGGGTGGTGGATGCGGGCTCTGGAGCCTCGCGGAAACCTGGTTCAGCAGAGGAGGTGGGGTCTACCCTAACCCAACTAGAAACCGAAACCCTATCCCTACAAAAAGGGGTCTCTGGCAGGAGCAGTGGCGAGCCCACGAATGGCGCCAGCCAGTTCAGCGACAGCGGAAGCCAAGTTCGCAAACCCCAAACTGGGGCCAGAAGCTTCTCGGCTCGAGTTTGTTTGTAGTGTGTGAGTGGGTGGGTGAGCTAGGCTAGCTTGCTAGTTCCCCTCGGCCGCGGGAAGTCCGCAGCCATTTGCCATTGCCTACCGCCTTGCAGCGCATTTTCGAAGAACCTTGCGCGGCTTTTCTTTCATTTCATGTGTAAAATATGCAGGAGGATCCGGATATGGACGATAGCGCGTATAGCGACGGTGCTAGTCTGCCTGATGTCCATGAGACGAGTCCCGTCACACCAAGTGAGTGGACCTTTTTAGGATTTTTTGGTCGGCAGCTATTCCGAGAAGCAGTGGTGCAACTGTTGGCAGCCAACCTTGCGCACGCAGGCCAGAAAGGGCAGATCAAAGGAGGACTGCTCCGCAGGGCCAAGAGACTGGTCACAGCAAGAGATCTCGAACATTGCTGCGAAGCCATACAGCCAACGCTGCACCGACAAGGTCCCAACAACCTCCGAGGCCTTCTGCGAGAACATCACAAGCTTGTCTGCCATGACTTTCTGGAAAACGACGAAGCGCATGACCTTAGATGGCGAGCACAGCAAGGGCATGAGCAGCAAAGGACGGTTACAAATGCCAGGCGTCTCCTCAGGAGAAGCACGCGGCATCTTCACTACAAATCAAGGCGATATCTGGAATGGGCTGCAGCCAAGCTGTTGCGGACAGAGCCAGGTGGCCTTCATTTACAGAATGCTGGATCCGGAGCGCCGAAGCCTGCTTATTCAGTCAGCGATTCAACTGCAGACACTGGACTCAGACTCAGAGATCGAGGCGGCGACCAGCCAGCACAATGACGACAGTGACGCGCACACAGCAAGAGGGAGCAATGACCCCGCCTAGATCTTTTCTGGCTCCTAAGACTTCGATGGACGTGATAGCCGCGCAACCCCAATTCTTGAGCAAGGCACCTGCATGGAGTAATTACTACCGAGGAGATGCAACATCTAGAGATTTCCCGCATCATATTGCTCCAGGATCTACTCACAGCGCCAACTGGAGACCCGACACACCTCTTGCAGGACAGTCATGCTTGCATCAACACCTGAGTGCAACATCGACATGTGTTCCGGTCCAGGTCCTGCAGGCAGAAAGGCTGTATATGCCCCTCCTTCTGCATAAACTCACCAAACTTCTAGGGACGAGTGCCGTTGCAGCGCAGGCATTGTGTGGAGGTGCGGGTCAGATAGCGGTTGCCGCTCTACCAAGCCAACATACGGCAAACCAGCAGGATGCTCTATATCCACCGCGCGCAAGGACCGAACCGCACCTGTTTGGCTGTCAGGATGGGCAGCGTGCAAACGCTCCAGCACTATAACTTCGTGACCGCAACCGTGGCACGTATCCCAGCTAGTGCTGTAGAAGTGGCGCTTACTAGACATGCGGCTTGCACGTCGGCACGTCACTGCGTAGGCTGGCTTGCGGTGCCTGTGCCAATTGATCACGACAACATCAGCCCAGGCCATACTCTCAGTACGCGCAGGCCAAGGGTTGCCGACCACGACATGTCTCCCCAGTCGATGAATGAAAGTACCGCACCAGCACCCGCACACCTGCCAATGACATCCAGACGGCACGGCACCCAGTTACATGATAATGTCGGAATTGGCCACCATTGTGCAACATGTCGTCTTGACCGCTGTACACAGCTTGAGCCGGAGAACCTTACCTGCTTGAGTCTGTGCTCAAGAGCAATCAGTGAAGTGTTCTTTCGGGCTGCGACGGTTTTCTCCACTCGCATGCAGAGGTTTCCGCATACGCAGTACCTAAGTCTGAGTACTACACCACATCAAAAACTCGACCCTGTGTCATGTTCACGCCACTGTACACTACGTAGCTTCCCTTGCGAATATCGGCGCAGAATACCTGGCCACATGCCTCTTCCTGGTACCCCACTTGGAAAAGATCGTGAGTACGCACGAGGACTTCAACGAAGAGAACAGGGCGCACAAAGTCGCCAGGCAGCCATCGCAATCTTTCATCAGAAAGACACTGACAATGGTGCACAGGAAGATGACGATGAGGAACAGTTGACTGCGGCATGCTCTTCCGTGGAGGACAGCACGGACACAGATGTCGAAGACCCCATTGTGGAGGTGACCTCTCCTTTAGTACACAGCAGTAGCCCTGCGTGAACTATTCCAAGAGGGGAGGCTGTCCCTAGCGCAGGCACGACCAACGGATGATGCGTCACCTCTAGCGGCCAGAAGTTGTTCAGCACGGCGCAGATCAGGACAGCAAGTCAAATGCACCCGCTCCAGCTGTCAAAATGTAGAACGCATGCAGGGAGATGCGATTTCCAGCTCAGCGCCAACAGCTACCGGATGACCAGTACCTGTCAATCCGTGGGGAACTTGAAATGGCTTAATTATTGTTGCACCGTGGCTTCAACACCGTCCAGGCGCCATCAAGAAGCAGAACGACATGGTCATGCGTCGACTGCAACAGCCATCGAGCTCGTCAATCAGCGAACCAATGGCACCGCACAGGCTCTCTGTCGGAGTGAGGTCTGGATCAAAGACCAACAAAATCCCCAAGACCAGGGAGTCCTTACAGCCGGTAGATCTGAATGCCATGGATTAAGACGCTTCAACGCATGTCACCCGGAGCGCTATCATGTGCGTCACAACAATCGCCCCCACTACCATAACAAGTGTGAACGGGTTTTTAGGCGGGCGATGCTTGAGTCAAGCATGAGCTTTAATAGCCTCCGGATCGGCAGCCAGAATGAAGCTACAAGAACCTGCAACGCCACAATGTGGGCACTGGAGTGGAAAACACTGCTCGTGGAACACTGCACCGTTCAGTCACCCTTGTTACAATGTGTGCCAAGTGATTCAGAGCTGCAAGCTAGCTTCTCGTCAGCGTACGCCAGATGTCCGTGCAGTCGATCACCAAGCTTGATTACAGCGCGCACCCTACACATGAAAGTACATGCCAGCCGTCAGTACCATCCACCTGTTCAGGAACATGGAACTGCGGTGACCGCTCCAACCAGCAGGCCTGACCATTACGCTATGACAAGATGCAGCATTTGTGCAACGGTGTGTTATCACTTGCACGTAGAAGCTTGCCTGAGCCTAAGCATGATCTCGGAGCATGGTGCAGCAATTTTGCAGACGGCTCAGTGACCCAAGACACGAGGGTAACTCCGAGACATCAACTTCCACACATGCCGTCACCGTCTTCACGGGCCAGGTCCGCCCGAAGACTTCCTCTATCTGTCCGTACGCAAGGCCGCACACTCGATGGCCCAACTCTGGAGGCGGTGACACAGGCCAAAGCCAAGGCAGCAAGTCGAGAAGCGGTACGGGGACCAGGCCACACGGCGAGGGCAAGTCAGCAGACGAGATCCGCGGGATGGGACTGGACATGGACAGACGAGCAATGGGCTCAATGGAGACAATGGTATGATGACGATGAGAAAGAAAGATACGGACAGGATTGGATGTCACCACCGCAACCACATGCTTCAGTCCCGACGTCGCCTCAGCCCACAGAGACGGAAGAGACTAGTGAAAGCGCCCAACATGCAAATCACCACAAAGTGGAAGCCACTCCACATGGCGATTGGCAATGGCCAGCTGAATCACCAACTACATCCGCTCCTGTGAGGACTGCGGTGAAGCCTGTATCGGTCGGCTGATGCCGATGGAAGCGAGTCCGCATCTGCACCAGCAGACACCGCGCGTCTTCCGCCAACACCACCGCAGGCACCCAGGCAGAGATCTCAGCCAGTACCGCAGTCTGGCGCCAGCAGCGTGGACCTCGATAATGAATCCTATGACTCAGTCACTATGTCCGAATCATCGAGCGAAGATGAAAACCTCATCGCTCGGCTACCGGGGGAGTCACGCATCGCCTATCTCCGCAGGTGCATTGTGCATTACACAGGCTATTCAGAATGCACCACGCCGCCCTGGCTGTGGACCAGATGAAGTTGGAAGACCGTCGACAGCGACGGGAAGCGGGCATCATACCGAACAGAGGGTCGCTGAAGAGATCTCCTCCCCACGTACTCCGGCGCGCGGGCCCAGACCTCGTTCTGAGACGCCCCCGCCCCCACCGCCGAAGCGGAATCGCGTGTCTCACAGCCTTCCTAAAGACACCTCTGCAAAGGCTGAAAAGTCGCAACGGCAGCAGGTGGGTTCCATTGGCCGACCAGTTATGCAATTGCCAGCGCCTCAGTGCATGCACTAGGAGCTGCCTATCACAAATGTCGCTGGTAAGTAGCCTTTGCGCACGTCTGACCCGCGGCATGCACCTAACAGCTCAGACCGACGCAGATGCGGCTCAGCAGGAACTCTGCCAACAACAACGCGAGCATGCACTTTACTGTACAATAGCCATGCCATCTCCCTTCCAGCAAGCGCCGCTCTGCTCAGAGGCCTGGCAGACGAGAACGTCAAGCCCTGGACGGCCTACCGGGTGACACAAATGGCAGGGACAAGGAGACTGTTGCCCGTGATGGGCAGACTGACATGGCCGAAAATGACCCATTGCAGTCGCTGGCGGTGGCTCCTGAGACCATCGTCCTGCATGGGCAGGCGGGGACGGCTGAAGATGACCATGCACCATCAGCGGGAACGGCCCCAGAAATGGTGGCCCAGTCGGAGATGCCAACAGGGTCACAAGATTCACCAAGGTATCAGCACATGGACTATGTTGATGAGCAGGACCACGACAACGCTACCGTTGCATACCCTGATGATATGGAGGTGGAGGCAATCCTTGCTACCACGCTGGATGAGATCGGCTCAGCGGATCCAAATGAGCTCGTGGACCTGCAATGACTCATCGAGCGCTACCTCCTTCGTCTACAACTAACCTGCCAAGCCACCTCGACACATCAGGTGGCCTCTTATGACATGCCTGTGAATGCTACGCCCGAAGCCTCTTACGCAGTGCCATTGAGGGAAGACTTGAGACACACAGTGCACCAAACCCGTCCGACGTTCAATGCTTCACCATTGCTACCCCAACAAGTTCGGCGGAGCCGCGTGAGTCGTTTCTTATCTACACTCCGCCTGCCTCGGATGATGAGAGTGCCAAAAATTGTCTGTTACTTGATCCCTCATTGCATGACATGACTGTAGGATGGATCAGAAATACCATTACCTCTGCTCAGGCCTGGGGCGTATGTGCAGTCACAAAGCACTAGCCTCAGACGCATCAGTCACCGACCCACGGTCGTCAATCGATTGGAGCGCTGTGTCACGGCACTACAGGTCAGCAACAAGGGAGAGCGGGAAAGCTGCCAAACTTGTCAAGGCCCCAGCCCGTTGAGCACTATCAGTCAGACCAGACAGTCCATCGCTGCCAACGACACACCGACAACTGCCTTAGTCAAAAAGCAGTTGCAGTGCAATCAGTTTGCTAAAGCGAAAAGTGACCGAAGCATAATGCACAAAAGCAACAAAAGACCTAGAACTTGGCAACCTAAGGTTCGTAAGGTCAAACGCCGGGCCCTGGTTGGCGGACAATCCACCCAGCCTACCAAAGTCTGTCATCTTCAACCCCACATTCCATGTATATACTGGGACGATGTCAGACAGCACTTAGTTGCCACCGCCCAGCACGCGCTCCGCTTAATGCGCATTCCAGAGGACCTGCCAATTTCCGCAAGTTGCCCACTCCTCCATTAATCTAGCACACCAAATGGTTGAAGCAATACCCAGATGCGCAAAGCACTCACACACATCACCGTTCATTGAGCTGCACCGGTCCCAAGTCCGGCGGGGGAGGACCGAAATCCGTGAGAACTTATCTGCTTCTCTGCCTGCTTGGCCTAGGGCCTAGCCAAGGGCGCCAAGGTCACCCCAGAAGTGAGGGTTGGAGCAATCACCAACGTTGCCCCTGAAGCCATCCTCCACAGTCGTTACCGACCTGCGCGTGATGGCGAAGTAGTTGGTCAAGCACATAACGTTAATGCATGCCCCTATACATGGAGCGCCAAACGAGCGTATCGCAGAGCTCGCGCACGCGCTGCAGCTCATGGTACTACTATGTACCGAGGTAGAATTCACGATCAGTCATCCCTTCAAGTCATAAGTGGTCAAGCACATCCTCCGAGGAATGCCAAGCGTCGGCTTATGCCACGTCCGACACATGCCACCAGCCACAACTGTTGTCTCAGGTGTTTGACCTGGAACATGTCGGGAGCCTCTTCGGCAGCGTACCAGGAGCTTACCTGTTGGCTCGAGGCTCACCAATCAGAACGGGATGTTGTAATGGTGCAGGAGACGCATTGGAAAGGTGAAACGCGCTGCTACACTTCAGGCCCCTGGCATGTTGTGTCCACTGGCACGCAGAAAGGTGACACCAGCTCTGGAGTGGCAATTTTCGTGCACAAAAGGCTGGCAAGCGCAGATAGCATATCCTACCGCGTCCATGCTCAAGGCAGGGTTCTTCATGTGCGCACCCCGGCCAATAACAACTTTCTTGATGTGATCTGTGTCTATCAATTCGTGTGGCGCGGGAGCTGCAACACGGAACAGAATGTTCAGAACAGACACAAATTGGGCGGCCATGAGACAAGCCATCGCCTCCGTCCCCTTAAGAAATGACTATGTCATGGGCGGTGATTATAACACCCCGATTTCCACCTTGCACCCCCACACAGGGACTGCGCACTTGCACAGTCAGTCTGACTACCCAGATCAGGCTGAGTTCCTAAGTATTTTACAAGACTATGGTCTCACACTTTTGAACACCTGGCATGCCAAAAATAAAATTACCTGCGTTAACAGCGGTAGTCAATCCCAGCTTGATTACCTGGTTTGTCGAATACAACACGCCGATGTCCAAGCCAAACACCGGACTGTGAATTAGGAACATGGAAAGAAAACCATCATAAGCCGGTCGGCGCTAGTATTCGTAAACTGCAGCCCTGGACACTCCCTCCAAAGCGGCCACAGGCCACGGGCAACCAAGAAGCGCAGAAAGCCCTTGCCATGAACACCACCACAGCAGTGGCCATGAAGAAGCAACTCAGAGCCCTACCGCCTGGGCTTGACTTGCAACAGCTGCACCAGTCTCTGACTGATATACTGCAGACTGCAATGAGCACTTTCTTTCCACGGCAGGCTAAGCCCGCTGATGAACGCATCTCTGCTCACCCACAATTCCAGCGACCTGTTCATCAGATGTGGGAACTATACCGTGCTTCCAACTCTTACACGGACGCATCCGCTAAAGGTTGCTTTGCCGCGCGCGCGCGTTCAGAAAGACCTCTAACCAAGTTAAACAAGCTGCGAAGCAAGCTAAGCGACAGAAACTCCTGGAAGCAGAAAACAAACTACAGGGCGCAGCTAGGCGAGGAGATCAGAGAGAAGTTTACCAACAAATCAAAAAACCTGCTCCATGGAAGCCTAGGGAACCAGTAAAAATTCGGGGAGATAATGGGGAGATGCTTGATCCCGATCGGCAGCTGCAAGCCATTGTTGAACATTGTCAGTCCAAATTTTGCCAGAAAGCAGATCAAGCACCGCTTCATGCCTTGAGCCAAGACTTTTCAGCACAGGTTGCTGATGTACGCAAAGCATTGCGCAGTCTGCCCTGGCACAGGGCTGTTCCACAGCATGTTCCCATGTCAGCTGTCTGGCGACTATGCTCAGATGAGATCGCGCCGCTTCTCACAGCTGCCTTCCGCAACACCTGGAGGGCTGGGACCTTAGGGCCTGTCCCACAAGACTGGCGGGATGCATGGTTGGTTTGGCTAGCGAAACCAAACAAGCCGAGTCACCGTCCAGATGGGCTCAGGCCGATCGGTCTTACACATCCTCTTTCCAAGGTTGCATGCACCATCCTCAGACAACATGTTAAGCCAGTCCTTTTTGAGGCACTTCGCACTAGGCCACAATTCGCTTACACGGAAGGCAGGGGAACACTTGATGCCCTTTTGCACGTGCATGGATTCCTGAAACAGGCGCGATCACTCAGCCTTGCACAGAAGCAAGACATTCACGCAAGACACCAGGGAATCAAACCATCCCGATGTAGCGGAGGCTTCTGCCTTTCTTTGGACCTCGAGTCCGCATTTGACGCCGTGCCAAGGCCAGCCCTTGCCGATAGTTTGCGCAGATTAGGGATAGCTGAGGACATTGTGCAAATTGGTTACGCAATTTCATTTCGGATCCTGTTATCACTCCGCAGTTGCCGACCGTAGCAAGGCGGTCAGCACTACACGTGGAATTAAGCAGGGATGTAAGATAGCTCCTTACCTCTTCATAGCCCTGACTATTCATGTCATGGACGAACGTGCGAAAAGCATTTCTTGGGAATGGCTTCAGCGCCTATTCACTTTTTATGCCGATGATGCGTTCGCTGCCTGGCTCATACAAGAACCGGCGCATCTACAGCAAGCCCTTGACAATGTACAAACCGTAATCGAAGTATTTAATCGCCTGGGAATGAAGGTCAATGTCAAAAAAAACTGCGATTTTGTACGACCTCAAAGGTCTTGATGTCAAGAAATTCCTTAGGAACAAACTTGTTAAAACGCAGGGCAGCCTGTCACTTAAGGTTCAGCAACTAGGCGAGCAAGCACTTATACCAATTGTCAAGCAGCACGACTACCTGGGTACGGTCATTTCCTTCAGAGACCCTGCCACGCTCACCCTTAATAAACGACCTGCCAAGGCTAGGGGACAATATTCTACGCTTGGAAAAACCATTAATTCGCCCAGGATCGTTTCGAAGCAATGTAGGTATAGAATTTGGGATGCAGGAATTCTTTCGTCCAGCACCTATGGCCTTCTTGCCGCAGGACTGACGACGACAGGATGTGCCAGACTCAGGGATGGCCGCAAGGCAAACAAGGGCAATTGCCAAATTACCTGCACACCTCACGCATGTGCCTAATGTGCAAATCCGTGCGCTACTGGGCGCGCCGGATGTGGTGCAACAATTACACGACGCAGGCGGCCGGCACCTGGCGCACCTGACAGACATCCAGTCGACAACACCGCAGGACATCAGATGTCATGCAATTGCCCTGACGCAACTCAGACATGTTCTCACCACATATAAGCTTGACACAGATGCGGTTGGCCAGAGCCCAAGTGTGCCCGCTGAGGAAACTTACAGTATCAAATGTGACCTGCGCGGACTTGGCTTGACGACCTTTAACAGCATGCGCAAGCACAAGACCAGGGTTCATGGGGTCAATGATAGACAGCAGATCACCTTTGATCCTGCAGAGCATGCCGTCAACGGCCTTCCTCAGTGCAGATTTTGCTCACACAAATTCGATACCTGGCATGCGCTCAAGTCCCACATTGCGGAGGACAGACGCACACAGACGCCGTGGATGCAAGCCAGGCTCCAAGCAATGTCTGGTGCCCCAGAACAGGATCCACACACTATACAAACGCAGGTGGAGGATGGCCTCGTCAGCACTGAGACTCCTACGCGGGAGCGTCCTACGCAGACCTACCCGATCTTGAAAAATCAAGCAGTGAAAAACATGGTGCAGCAGCGTGGGTGGAGATCACTAATTACTTCCGAGCATCAGCAACACCTTAGGCAGCACTGTGTTGTATGCGCCAGGTGGATTGTGGATCCATCAGCCCTTAAAAGACACCTTCAAAAGGCTCACAAAGATGTCTGGAGCAAGGTTACGCAGAAACTAGAGGGTCAATGCACTGAAGTCAAAGGAGATTTGATACGGGATGGAGTTTGCCCCTGCTGCGATAGGACATCATATAGTCGCCATTACCGTCAGTGTAACGTCATATTCCAGTCGGCCATAGCGGGACTCTTTCTCTGCTCTCAAGACGACGGAAGCGGAGACGCCAACGCAGATGTTCCAGCACCTGCTACCGGGACTTGCGTCGCAGATCTCGAGAACTCCCACGCCGATGCAGCAGCCCCGACAAGAGCGAGATCCGCGCAAGCGCCCTCGCACCAGGAGGGGAGCACGCCGAGCTCAGGACAACAAGGACAACACGCAGCAAACAATTTCACTCCTGACGGCGCTGGTGCTTCAACACGAAGACGCACACAATCGAGTCAGACTAAGCACAAGCCTGACGTTCTTTCTACAACAACAAGGACTGGGCTCAGTCCTGCTGCCGCTGTTCAAGGTGAGTCAAGGGTGGCACACAAGCAAAACCGCAGGTCAGGTCGTCGGGTCTCTCCGCACCACCATTCTGAGTGTGTTGATTCAGGAAACCATGGCAAGGCTCACCATGCTAGAAAGCAACCCTCCTGCCCTAGCGGGAGCCAAGCAAGCGGGCATCCTGAACGGAGACAACAAGATGCCATTTCAGAAATGGAGTGCAGTGAACAAAAAATTCGAGACCGACACAGCACTCCCGCCTGACGCCGGAAGAGGTTCGCAATATACTCTCGGAGGTGAAGGAGCTCATCCGACCGGACATCGTCACCAGATTCCATGCGTCAAGGCCGCTCCGACAAGAACCGCAGGATCAAGATCGAGTTGTTTTCTCACTGGAGATAGCAGCTGTTTTCTCACTGGAAATAGCACTGCGAAGCGAGGACGCGGACAAGATGTACGCGAAACTCAGGTCACTATGCAATCATTCAGTCTGGGGACTGGTGTGCGCTCAGCTGAGAGAGCCCACGCTTCAGCGCCACGGGCTAGCGGCAGCCTTGCAGAAAGCCACCAACAGGGGAACAGGCAGGGCACACTCATGAGGGACATAGCGCAATGCTGCCTTGAAAATCGCAATAACACTTGCTACATGAATGCGTCCATCATCAGCATATGCTGGCAAATGACCATGACCAATCGTGATGAAGCCCTGCCCCAAGCGTGGCAACTGCAGATCCGTGGGCGTAAATGGTCCCTTAGAAACTTCCTCAGGCTCTCGCTCATGACCTGGCGACAACCGGAGGCCCGGCATGATGCTGCTGAATTCCTGACATACATCTTGCCTAGGTTCACTTGGTAACCCACTCTCTTTAGCTGGAGTGTCAGGTATCAGTTCGGGGATGGTTTGCATAACGAGGCCCATACCGCTGTGCACTTGCTTCCATTGACCGCTCCGGATGGCCTCATAAGCTCTGATCTCCAGGATACCGTCAATGCGTGGCGGCCAGCTATGGTACACTGATGACAGTCGGGGAGCCGTAAGTGTGGGCCTCAACGATGCTGTGCAAACGGATGAGATCTTCACCAACTGCTATGTGCTCTATTGCCATGCCTCGCCATCAGGTGCTGACATGGGTGGGGACTGATCACTTGTGAGAAGTATGGATGTAGTGCTACCACTCCATACTGGGGGACGAACATTTTTACTGGTCTCTCAGCATAGCTGCAGCCTAACGCAAGTGCCTTGTAGGGGTGCTTCATGTACAGGCATACCAGTGCATGAATGCTTACAGGCCACTTCATATAGCTTAGGCAGTGCGCTGAGCCGCAGGTGGCCGGTTCTTTTGAGCTTCGGCTCCCGGCCATCCCTTTTTTGGAGTTTCACGGGTCCTGTGGTTTTACCACGCCCTTAGGGGTTGCCGCCACAGAGCGGCCGCTGCACAATTCCAGTAACCGAGCTTCGCAAATAGGTTACTAAACCGCTGCGGTCCAAAGGTGAAAAAAAAGACTGGGGCCAGAAAGCCCCAAATCCGGTGCAGAGGTAGGTGCCTCCGACAAGTTCCGACAAGTTCCGACGAGTTCCGACGGGTGCAGACCCGACGGGTTCGCGGACCCCAGACCAGGGCCAGAAAGCCCCAAATCCGGTGCGCAGGCAGGGCCTTCGACGGGTCAGGTTGCGACGGGTTGCGACGGAAATCCGGTGCGCAGGCAGGGGCCTCCGACTGCTTTGACCCCAGACATCAAGGAATTTGCCCTGGATATTGATGTTTTCTACCCCTGATCTACCCCAATCTGGTCCCAAATCTTCAAGAGCAGTCTTAAGCGCATCTGGGCCTGAACGATTCCTAGGTGTTCAGGCTGGGAAACGGCAGGCATCATGCAGGCACTTGAGATGTCGAGTCCTGCACCCTATGCAGGTGCCTTAAGGTAGGGCTCCCTTCTATCATACAAACATGCAAAGGGCTCAGCTGCTTCGGGCTTACTGAGGGTTGCGCAGCAAGAAGTAAACCCCAACAAGTGACGATCAAGGGTTCCAGGCTTGTACCCCTGAGGTCGTACGTTCCACCTATATAAAATGCAGGGTTTCGGGTTAAAGGTTTGGGGTCGCATATCCTTTGAGTGCATCGCCTCCTTGCTCAGACACAACCTAGGCGTCCACCATGCCAAGGCTCCCCAAACCCTCATAGTACAATTAGTAATTCTAGTGAGAATATACATTATACTAATAATGTAATAATAGAGGTATTTGTAATACTAATAATATTAACAATAGCAATATAGTAATCATCATAATAATCCTAATAACGGTAATAATAAGCCCTAACCACAAACAGTAATCCCAAACCCCAAACCGAGGTTTCTCAACATACTCCGTGCACATCTAATCCCGACTTGCCCCGCATTCCCAACAATGCTGAGGGTTCTTAAAAGCACTCGTCTTCAAGCTCATGCTGATAAGAACAGGTGATTTCAACTTCCAAATGCAGGACTTTTACACATGAGCATCACCAGCAATGCTCCAGAAATCGCGGTTGCATTTGAGAACTTAAGCTAGGTTACCAGAACTGAGACTAAGTTACCAAAATATTCGCCTTCCTTGTAATGATAGCTTGGTTTGAGCTGCTTAATTTAGCGAGCCCAAAATGTGTTGGAAATCTCTTCTGGAATCGGCTGGCTTTCTAGCTATGCTGAAGCCCAAGATGGTACACGGATAAGGGTTCAGGATTCAGGGTGAGGGTTCAGGGTTTAGGGATCAGGGCTTAGGGTTTAGCATCAGAACCCACAGCATAAACCTTGAGCGAACCACAGTGTCCTCTATGGCGCCCCAACTACTGTTCCATCCAGGGCCAACTCCTCCAGTCCATGCACACCACTGCCTCAGTCAAACGGTGTGCTTGGGACTCTGTAGGGTTGGGGATTACAGGCTGTACTTGAAGGTTCATGGGACTCAGCAGCAACTGTTCATATCTTTACTTACAAGTGGGTATAACTACATAAGTCCAGTTAGGGAATTGCACGTAAAGTTATAAGCCTATACGTAAAAAGGAATTGAATCCCGTAAGCCTTCACGCAGGGCAGTGGCTTTCTGTGGTTCGGAGTGGAGGCTTCCGGGTCGAGGGTTTGGGCTTGAGGCTTTCAGGGGTTAAGGGCTAGGGTTTGGGGTTTAGGGTTTAGGGGTTAAGGAGTTTAGGGTTTAGGGTTTGGGGTTTAGAGCTTCAGGAGTTTTGCGTCTGGGTCAAGGGGCTTAAGGGCTGGGATCTCGAACAACGCGGGCTTCAGGGTTCAGGCGTGATGCTCCAGGGCCGAGGCTGATGCTACATACCAAAAACCCGGTTTGAGGGTAAAGGGTTTAGGATTTGAGTCCGAGTTTTAAGGTCTTGAACCCTAACCCTGGAAACCCGAAACCCTAACATTGGAGCCAGAAATCCTAAACCTTAAAACCGGAAACCCTGAACCCCGAAGCCCAAACCTTCAAACCGGAAACTCTTCAGAACCCTAAACCCTAACACCAGAAACATTGGAAAAATCAACTAGCGGAAGCCGTGAACTCAAGACACTAGGTTCGTTGTTCAAAAGAGCTATCCCCGGACTAACCATGAGGTTGATTCCTTTGTTGAAGAAAACGGGTTCCCAATGGTCCTCCACTACAAAGACCTTTAAACTCTATGTATCCCTACGTACTCCTTGAAATCCCATACAATGCTATAATTGCCCCTACATACCCCTTTCAATCCTCACTTAAACGTTATGAAATCTTATATAGCCCTACATACCCCTTTTCATCCTTCTAAAGCATCTTGAATTCCCCATAAAACCCCGTATAACGTATATACCCTTCAGATCCTTATCCCAACATACCCCTTTCAATCCATAGAGACCCTACATAACCTATATACCCCTTCAAATCCTTATACACCTATATGAGCTATAGTCAAAACCCCTAGTATCCCCCTTAATAGTAGTTCCCTATATAATCCCCCATATAACCCCCCTTTAAGGAGTTTAGACTATAGCTCATATATCCTACATACTCTTTTTTAGCCGCAAAAAACAAAAAAACTTCGCTTGAAAGTCAGCTTTGGGACCGATGCAGGGCTTCAGGAGTTTGGGATGTACAATTTCCAGTTTCAGGATCTAAGGTTTAGTATTTGGGGTTTAGGGTTTAGGGTTTAGGATTTGGGGTTTAGGGTTTAGGATTTGGGGTTTAGGGCTTGAGGTTCGAGACTCGGGGTTGACGGTTTAGGATTTGGAGTTTAGGGCTCAAGGTTCGGGATTTAGGTTTACGGCCAGGGGCCGAAGCAAAAAAAAAAGGCCAAGCAAGGAGTATAGTGGGCACTGCTGAACTTAGCTACAGGAATCTGTCCATAAGTAACGCTCTGCCTAGACCCTAAAACCTGAAGCCGTGGGGGCTATACCCATGAAGAACAAAGGATCCCTGACCGGGAAACCTTCCAGAACCAAGCCCGAACTTCGTGGGACGAAAAAATCCTCAAGTAAGGTACATACTCTAAATCATATTACGACCCCGAATCTATCCTAAGGCATTTTCCGCAGTTCCAAGTTCTGGAAATCCTGGGTCTACAAAGGCCAGTGGCTTGTGGTAGTAAGCACTGCAGTTGTTTCCAGCAGAGTCCGCCCAAGACTGGGAACTCTGACAGCCACCGCCACAGTGGCAGCCTCAAATAGAGCGGGCTGTTTTAAGTTTGAGCCTGTTAGCTTCAGCTTTTTTGGGGGGTTGTCCTTATCCACACCCTAAAAACTAAACCATGACCAACCCTACAAATCCCATCTGACATGGAAGCCCACAGTCATGTTTGAGCGCTGCCTTCTGTCCGGGGGTTGGGAATTCCGTTGGTTGGAGGGGCTGAATACATACTAGGTGGCGTCAGGGTTTGGGGATGCGTTTATGTGATGAGACATTGTTATAGCACCTACAGCACATTGAACACGTCTGACATACCCTTTACTTTCAGAACCTACTACCTTTTCGTCAGAACTCTCTGACGCCTTAGCATACAAGCTTCTGCATCCTTGCCGAAACGACGGCTCACGAGCAGGATGAAAAATTCCCAATATCAGGCGAGGCGGGCATGCAAACCCTGCATGGAGGTTCTGCACTTAAGACCTAATGAGAGCAACATCAGCGAGGGAGAAGGGGGTTTAATCAATGGGTGACCTGTATACCCATCACTTATAACGGTTATAGTTGCCCTGAAGCCTTCCCGTAAGCGAGATCCTGCACTGCGTAGATGCTGGAAACTATGCGCCGCCTCGTCTACCCTGTACCCAGCAGACACACTGACAGTAATTCACAGGCCCCACCCGTGTGTTGCAAGATCTCCTCAATCCACCCGTAGTTTTGAGACGAGCAGATTGGCCCAGGATGCAGGATTCTAAGCTACGAGTCTTGGGGTTCAAGGTTTGCGGCTTGCTTGGGAGTTGTGTACGCAAATTTGGCATACCTTGCAAGTGCAAGCCCTGCAACTAGAAGACTGTACCATATCATGTTCAAAGTAGAAGAATTATAATTACAACCTTCTGGGTGATACTTACTTTCAAGACCTAATCTAGACCTGAAACCCTAAACCCCATATTCATATGCTATAGCTCCCATATATCCTAGAGGCCCCAGATAATCCCCGCAGAACCTGTAAAGCATTCTGGGAACTCTTTTTTATAAGAAGAAGGCCTCAGTCCCTGTGGAGTGAAGCTTCTTGGGACAGGGATACACAAAAGTATATAGAGCTCCAGTCTAGGGACAAAGGGTAGTAACAGCAGCTTGGTAACCCCAAAAAAAGCTAGAACCATGGGAAATCAAACCGAAACGGGAATGGAAAACGAAATGGAAACTAGGCTTGCAAAGTGGTGACAGGACTTTGGTAACCCGCATCCCAAAATTGGAACCAGATGACATATGACTACCATTAAATCTTCATCTCGGGGAAATCTTTTGGTTGCCTAGAGCAACACTGGAATTGATCAACTTGACTCCTACGTCGTCTCCCTTCATTAAGAATCGCTTTACTGAACCTTCAACCGTACTCCCCCAAATCCAAAACCTTGAATACCTTAAATGCCACTAAAACCCCTGTGAGAATGCTCATAGGACAACAAGTCATCAAAGTGCTCATTTCCAGAGTAGGTTTACATTTAGGTCAGCGAGTTACTCCCTTCAACCCATTGACAATGAATTCAGACGATTTCCTAGAAAGCGGTTGTTTTGGGAACAACGTTAGCGCTTGGGATGCACTCGCTTCGGATTTGAAACTGGTCCATCTTATCCAGAGGTGCGTGGGCACTGCGCAAGCCTGAGTTCCCATGTTATAGTCTGATCCATATGACGAGGACCCGCAAAAAATAAAAAACCTCAGCGTTGCAAAAACTGTCATTTTCAGCCAGCCTTAAGGGAGTTCCTGAAGTAGCGCAACAAGCAGCAGGATTTGTAAACGCACATGTTGGACCCTGGAAACCCAAAACAGTGGGCCCTGAGATCTGAGCCCCAAACCCTAAGCCTCACACCCAGAGCCCTATCCCAGAACCCCAAATCCTACGCCAAAAGCCCTATGCCCAAAAACCAGCACCCCACACCTGATTAAAAACTGGGTTCAGGGCTTAAAGGATCAAGTCCTGAAGTTTGGCCCACAGGCTTAGGGGGATGGAGTTGAGCCAAAAAGAATGCTGCTTCAGAGCTTAATGCTTCAAGCAAATGGCAACACTTCCAGAACCGTTAACACTTCAAGCCTTGGAGCGTTTAAGCATGACACCTTCAAGTTTGAAACCAAACATCCGAAGCCGAAAGTAATAGACCTAAAGCACTGATGAATCTGAAACCCTACGCTGGTAAGCTAATCTTACGAGCCTATAACCTGATATAGGTCTTACATAACTCTACTACCATATACCCTGCAGCAATGCCGCAATTTTTGGCAGAAAGCAAATACAAGTGGCAGGCTTGGACCGCAGATACGTTGTCCACGGCGTAGTCCTCTTAAAAGTGATACTGCTAGCCCTCCCCCCCCCTTCCTGGAGACCCTCTACCTATCATACGACGATCGTGGGATCATACGTTTGGGCGTTGGGGTTACCCAGATGCTGGGATTTTACAGTTTAGACTCGGGGCTGGAACTATACAACTGGAGTTTCAACGCTGGGGGCTATGTTTACAGATTCCGGGGGATGACAGAGGGATTCAACTGAATTCTGCTTCAAGATCATGTTTAGGATTTTCTCTAACAAGCTCTAGATACTCCATTGCCTAAAGCCAGACCTGCGAGAACGCTCCAAACTGCAACAAGCTAGGGCCTGGAATAAGTTGATTATGAATATCGGTAACCAGCCCTATACAGTCCTCTACAATCCCGGCGTCAATTTCATTGTTTATGTGATTCTCCATTATGCCCATGTAAGGAACGCCGAGAATGTTGGTCATCATTCAGGATTCTACAATGCATTCACAGCTCAGGGCTGGTGTATGAGGTCGCTGCCTGAAAAACAGCATCAACTTAAAACCCCTACACCCCAAACTCTGCCTTGCCGCAAACCCCCAAAGTTCAGGCCCGAACGCATGGCCCCACAATCCACACAGTCAAATCACAACTGAATTGAAGAGCTAAAACCCCACAATGAGAACTGATTTACTAACTTTTCGTTCCGAACTCTGCTGTGACTTGAGGGTGTCACAAAGAAGTTCAGAGTCTAGGGTTTAGGACTGGATCATGAACCCCGACTTGGAGGTTCATTGACCAAGACCTGGGAAGGTGGTGAGGCACCGATTTTTTTTTTCCTTTTCTTTTCGGTGCCTCCCCCGCCCCTCTTAGAGCTTCCTTAGAGCCAACCTAGAGCTTCTCCAGAATCTCCAAATTTCCTAAGACTCCTAAAGAGATCTCTCTAGATAGACTCCAGCCGTCCCCTTGACCCTGACCCAGGATCTCCTCAACTTCCCTTTCCGGCCTCATGTAGGCTTTACATTATCAATGAATAGTGTAGATAGGCGTATTTGTCACAATGGGTTATACTGTTCACCGGGCATCCTTGTACATTGTTGTTTCCTTGTTTCTTAACCCGCCGAAATTATGTTTATGGCTCCCAGAAGTACCTGCAGAGCACTATAGGCATTTCTAAGTTTCATAAGTAAATGGCAAGGCCAGGCTATACACAATTTCTTTTTCATGTGAAATAAAAGCTTAACGAAGATGGTAGCATAAATCGAAGCAGACGTACTATTCAACACAACAAGTATCAGCCCAGTTTCATGGCACAGTCATGACATAAACAAAAATGTTTGTAAGATAGAATGTGCACCCTCTCGTATGCCATGTAGCTAAACTAGATGGGCTAAACGCAGATGCAAACCATGAATTCTATGTGCCATATTAACAAAAACCTTGCCAAAGGTAGCAGGTCTCCTAATGCACTTAATACAGCTGCATACAGTAGTAGCAACCTTGTTTGGCTGTAGTCTCTAAATGCATCCATATAACGGTGCGAGTTTTTTTTATGCATTTTATAAATCACGTATGCAGCTGTTTTAGACAAGCTATCCTGTAGGTATAACACGGTCAACTGGACCCAAAATATTTCATATTAGATTGTCCGGGCGAAAGGAGCCGGTGGACCAGCTATATCTCTATATATGTATACACAGATGTAGTAATATTGATTGATATCATTAAGTACATCGAACAGGCCCCATCCACTGTGAGCAGTATGATTCTAAATTAAAAGTTATGATGTCCATATTCTCTGTGCTCCTGGCAATAAAAATACGCATGTAACCGGGGTTCTGGGTACTGGATTCACAAGATGCATGAATACCCTGGCGAAGGTTTCTCCACTTCCCTGAATTGACTTCATATTATTTATTTCTACTGTAGAGAAGGACTATTTCAACATTGCGGATGGAATTGAGAGAAAAAGATTTGGATGAGCTGCGGGAGCACGCTTTCACAGCAATATGCATGCAACGTGCCCTTCCCACGAAAAATATGCTGGGTGTGGCTGGACCCAATAGAAAATTGCGGCAGGGCATCCAAGATTTTCACGTTTATTGAACTTCGTTATACAAGACGTCTTCAACCATAGTATCAAGTATATTCTTGACTTTGAAAGCGCAGCAACGTCTCCGAAGCCTAGCGATCCCGGAGACAGGCCAGTTCTGGCCCGGCATTAAGCTGTAGCATGCTACATCTACCAAGGTGCAAAAACATGCAAGCGCAAACTAATTGAGGCTACCCGTTTCTGGAAGCAGCAGTAACCACAAAAGAGTTGCCCGCATCGAGATGCAGCAACAACTTGCAAGAGTACTCCAGTAAACTAAAGCCGAAGTAGCTATACAGGCATTGCACCAACGCCCCGTAAAACTTGGGGTAGTGTTGCCATACTCCAGCTGGCTGCAACTCACATGTTGACAGAGCACCAACGCCCCGCAAAATTGGGGTAGTGATGTCAGGCCACTCACTGTTTGACAGAGCACCAACGCCCCGCAAGTTTGGGGTAGTGTTGTCAGAAAACCATCATACGCAAGGTTTAACAGTCACAGGAAAAACGAATATTGATCTCAATCCCGATTCTGCAATGCCTCGCGCTCACGCCTGCTCTGTAATCTATAACCTGCAACCCATTCAAGGAAAGTCCGGCGCCCATTCTGACTCAGTGTCCGCATGCAAAACTCTGTAAACCTCAAATACAAGAAATGTTGAGAAATCATCGTGCTTGCACCAACAGAAAGGCCAGCCTCCAAGCATTCAGTTTGAAGAAGCATGCCAAAATATTGCTCCAAGCGGCTATGGCGTCAACGAAAATACGGTCGTTCGGAGGAAGATCGCGTCTCCATTGTCTATGAAGCAAAGTCAACTGAGAGTTCAGGACCAGTCTGGCAGAAGCAGGTAATCGAGGCTCCAGCCGATCGCGAAGGGTGTCAAGTGGAGGTTCCGCGTGGCTTCGCATCAGCTGCCCACAGATCCCTGAGACTTGTGTCCTGCCTTTTCCCTGCTGGAGTTGCACATTCTCCTGATGCAAAAAGATTATATTCCTTGAAACACGCCGGGTGTCCTCTTCAAACTCCGCAGCTCGTTCTGCCTCATACTCTTCAGCATCTGTTGACAGAGTATGCTGAGAGGGGGTGCGTGAGGATTCAGAATCTGCCATTGCATGGCCCGAGCCAGCTTCAATATCCGAGTCACTGTCCATTTCCCTGTGCACGCAAATGCTCAACGGATAAGAACAGAAGAGGATAATGATTGTTGGCAACAGCCCTCAAGGATTGAAATTCTTGTTGAGGTAGAACGGATTCCGCAAAATCAAAAAGCTCAACAGCAGTCAAATCCTTGGTCAGCGCACGACAAAGATCAAAAGCGTATAGTCTTGTCGACGCAGAGGCTCCAGCTTCAAACAGAGCCTCCGGTAAAATCTCCAGCAGCTTCACCCGGATGTGATGAGCAGGTAAAATGGTTTCAGAGTTCAGGCCGCCAAGGCTGCCATGGATCAGGCGTTGGTATGGGGTAAGGAGGAAGGGGAAACCAGAGGTCTAGAAACCCATAAAATAAAGAATGACGCATGATGTTGAAATTGCTGCAGTCTTACCCACTTCCAAGGAAACATGCCAACATGAGCAGCTGAAGAAGGTGTACACTCAAGCGCAATTCAACATCAGCAACTTGGCAGTCCCGTCAAGTGAGGCTACAGCCGCGCATACACTCATGAACAAAGTTGGCAACCAAAATGAAAAGCGAATCAATATCCTGATTTGCGCTGTGCCCAAAATGGCAACTCCGGCTCTGAAAGTGTGGAATGCACTTCGGCAGTTCAAAACATGCAGCTTGCAAACGCAGACCATGCTGTCCTGACCTCTCCAACCGCTAATGTGAAAATTGGAAAGAAATAAGTGGATAACCAACAACTGAAAAACCATGAAGCTGCGGCAAGGTCGGTCTGCATTGACACTTCTCTCTTCGGAGTGGAAAAACCCTACCCGTGCCAAAGCACAGCAGCAGGGCACCGTGACTGTACTAATTTCGCAGGCTGGAAGTGATGCGAAGTTATGCGAAAAGGACTAAAGGAGCGACCGTGCCCTGGCTTCAGGACTTGACAAGACTCACAAGGTACGCATGGCAGGCTATGACCTCCATGTCTCTGGCGCTGGCTAATCTAAGTTCACAACCATCATCGCAAATCAACCACCTCTTAACCAGAAGTTCTGCCTAGCAGGCTGCCAGGAAAACTCAGGGCTGTGATATAGTGACCTGAGTTCAACGTCACCCCAAGGTGGCAAATGACTGCATACAAAGTATAGCTCAGCATGTGAGTCTGACGCCCGCTGTCGGAGTCAAACCGGGGAAAGCCAATCACCTGTCCAGGCTGAATAGGAATGCTGCGCGCATCTTTGCTAGGCTGGCCTGCAACAGTGCGATACCTCATCAGTTGGAGCAGGATCAGGCCTCCTGTTTGGACAATGGCGTGTATGTTATGCTGTCTTTCCCAATTGTCAAGGCAGTCCTGAAGAGTGTGGCCATGCAATGCGATTGGCAGAGGGCCTTGCAAGGTGCCCGCATCAAGGACCTGAACACCATCATGATCAACTCTCCTTGCTGACCATGTGCCTGCATATGCTGGGGAGGCAGCACGAGTTAGGAGAAAGGCCATAAATTCACCCGCATCCTGCTGGCGCTGCAGGTTTGGTCACGATTGTAAGACAGGCATCCAACTTATCACGCGAGGAACATATTGCTGCTTAGCAGTGAGTATGGCTGAGAGTCCGGCCACCAAAGTGCCATAGGCAGCTTGCCTATCTGTGATCACTCCTGACCAGGCCATAAGGATAACCGAGGAGTTGATGTAACAGACGTTATGGGGATTAAGCAGCTTAACTACTGGCAGTCGGAGATTATTAGTATTGGGACCCCATGTGTGAATTGGCTGTCCTTCATTTCGGAATCCCGGGCTTGGGGGGCTCTGGAGCCGCAGCTCTGTCCCCAGTCGCATATCGAGGATTCCTTGAAGGATTGCTCCAGCACTTTGACTATGGGCTGCCTCTCCAAGCGCTCTGGCCGCCATCTGATCCCTACCAGCTTCAATGCCGCGCTGTCGACCAATGACATCAAGGCATCGTGTGCCTCGTTGGCACGGTCCGACCTCACTCCCACACTCAAGAGGAAAGGGAGAACTGGCCCCTCCAGGCGTTCTGTGAGAGGGCGCGTCGCATGAAAGCGCGTGAGGACGTGCTCCTCCGATATCGTCCTCTGGAGGACTCCAAGGATTTTCAGGATCTGGCCGTGGGTCCGCGCGTCCTTTTTGGAGCGGACGCTCGTCTTCTCCGTCGGGCTCCAGGTGTGGTAGCAACTCGGGTCCAGGGGCTTGTCCCCGATCATCAGCCACTCGTGCTTCTCGGCCGCCTTCAGCTGGTCCTCGTTGGCAAGGAGCTCCCCCAACTTGTCCTGCAGGATCTGAAGAATCTCGAGGAAGAGGGTCACCCTCAACGAAGTGGAGACCGTTCCCTCCTCCTTCTTTGCCTTCCAGGCTTGGGCCATCTTGAACAGGGTGCTCGTTACGCCGTGCTCCCCAGTATCGCAGTAAACCAGGAAGCCTGTTTCCACCCGCAATCGGGAGTGTTCCTCTTCGTGTCTCAACACCACTTTGGCTAACAGACGCACTATGTTGGACAGCTCTTCCACCCTGTCCTCGTCCTGGTTCTTGTTTGACCAGGTCTGCTTCGAATTCTGCCACATTCTCCACTGGCTTTGGCTTGAATTCGAGCCTTGTCTGTTTGCCCAGCTTTGGATCGGTTGGCCCTTTCCTGACCCATGATGATATTTGGGCTTCCGTCCCTCCTGTTCTGCCAGGTCCGCGGTGTCTGTGTCCGGTCCCTTCCTGGCAGGCTGGGAGTTGTTGGCCGATGCAAGGCCCAGAACTTCTTGCATCTCCGACTGCGCAAGCGTTGTGGGAGTCTCCGCCATCTTCCTTAATCAAGATATCTGCAAGAGCTGCCTGAAAGTGCACCACACAGTTCTTGAGGTGCTGACCAGCTTGCTTTACGTCAGAAGCGCAGTAGTGACAGGGGGTGCCTTTTAAGAACCCAGCTTGAGATGTACGCGCAACGGCGGCTTCTTTATGCTTCCATGCTTGAGGATGGCATCTGCGAATGTGAGTTTTCATGCCAGCACCCTCTGCAGCCCACTGCCCGCAGATGACACAGAAAGATTTTAGCTCGGTCAATAGTTCAGCATCAAGTATACATGGATATCCTTGCCATAAACGGTATATTCCGCAAGAACGCTTATAAAGGGTATGAATGCTCGCCATAGAAATTTGTGGTAATGCATGTGGGATTTCTGAAATTTAATGGATTTGGCTACGCAAGGAGACTTTTAAAGCAAATGCAAGTATATAAACGTCTTTATCATAACTACCATATGCTGCAGAAGACCTGCTACACAACCTCTTGCCTGAGTACTTCCCTAAGATCTAAAGTCCCATGAAATATTCTCACAGACTATGCCGCACATGATGAATTCACTTGCGCACAGATGTGCCTATCTTAACTCTGCCACCACGAATATGGATATGATAGCCTATACGAACTGTATCAATCTTTTTCCCATTTTGCATACTTTCCTGCATTTATCTAAGATCTATCATGTCACATTAGCTGTTTTTAGGATAATTTTTGCTAACCTAAGACGGATATGTATGTATATAGCATGGGTGAACTGCAGCATAAAATGAAGCAAGAACCCGCACGAAAATTCTAAAAACCTCGAAAATACACACCGCCACGGCGTCATACTCTCTAAAATTAATCCCTCAGGCAACAGACCCCAAGCTCCTTGCTTCCCCCTCTGCGACCCTAAACCCCTAAACCCATCCAACCCCTCCAAATTAGTGACCCTAGACCCCTTTTAAACGCCCTAGACCCTAAGCCCTGAAACGCAGAGCCTGGAAGCTCTCTCCGGCTGGAGGTCCAGAAGGGCACCAGCCCTCTTGATAGTACTGATCGCAGGACCATCCTTTCTCAGGGTTTAGGGTATTGGCTGAATAAGTTTATAGGGATTCCATAGGATAAATCGAGAAGAACATGGAAGCTACTATCTACGGCTCAAGGCTTAGGATTTATGCTTAGGCTTCAGGGTTGAAGGGACCATTCTTCCCAAATGTAGCCAACAGAACATTGCAATTTAACCCCGAAAGAACCTCAAAAAGGCTGTTCAGCCCAAAAACCTCCTCAAACCCATGTTGAGGCTGATGGCTTCGGATTTCTGTTTCAGGCTCTAGGATTTGGAGCTCAAGGTTTCGCATTTTTGTCAAAGCTTCAACGCTAGGCCCTAAACCTTGGGCTTGATGTTTCAGGCTTAGAGATAGCTGTTTGGGATTCAGACTTACGCGTTTTGGGCTGTTTCTTCCTGATATTTAACACAGTCTTGCGTGAAGTGTTGAGGGTTGAGCATTACAACCCGAAACCCTGAAGCCTAAAGTCAGGGCAGGTCATGACTAGATCCAACAACACTCCGTGGGCGACCTGAACGAATCCCGAACCCGGCACCCCATACACAGCAATCACAATGCCTAGAGCAGCAGCCACCCCCAAAATCCACGACTCCGAAACCCTAAACCCTAAACCCACAAACCCCTGGCCCCTAAACCCCTAAACCCCTGGACCTTAAAACCCCTAAACCCCATCAACACCTAGACCCCTAAACCCTAAGACTTCAAAGCCAGAACCCACATCAATTCCGGACCATACCCTCCCCAAACTGGGCCATGCCGGGCTTCAGGTTTCGGATTTCGGGTTTGGAGTTTAGGGTTTGGAGTTTAGGGTTTGGAGTTTAGGGTTTGGAGTTTAGAGCTTAGGGCTTAGGGTTTGGGGTCTAGGTTTTAGGGTTTGGGGGTTAGGGTTACGGTTTAAGGTTTAGAATGGACCCCACTTATACATAGGGAGTACACAATGGATTATGAAGGTCCGAC
>CAJNIZ010001187.1:0-25335 GCA_905231905.1 Symbiodinium pilosum | reverse complement strand
TACACCTGCTATTAGCCTTACTATTGCTACTACTTTTACTTCTGATACTAATAATGACAAAACTTCCATTATTACTATAGTTACAAAAAATACGTTCATTACTATTACAAGACTGGTAACTCTAAACTATTACGCTGCTACCCAGCCTCCAACTCGAACTCCACTGCCGGAGATAGCAGCCTCGGCATGCTAAACACAGAACCCCACACCCCAAACCCTAAACCCTAAACGCCACAAAACCCTAAACCCTCAACCCCAAACCCTGAACCCTCAACCCCAGACCTTACACCCTAAACCCTAAACCCAAACTCCAAACCCTAAACACTAAACACCCATAACCCAAAACCCTACACGCTAAAACTGAAGGCAGGACCTCGGCTTGCTGGCCAGCACAGCGTCGTAGTTGTTTCCTTAGCTCTTGCTTGCGAACCTAGGTTTAGGGTTTAGGGATAATAGTAATACTAGTCATATTAATGGCAGTAGTAGTAGTAGTAGTAGGAGTGGGGCGCTGGTCGCGTTCGTGACGGTATAGTTTTTCAGCATACGGAGGTCTGTCGTTGACGATATTCTTACATTGCAGTTGCCTTTGCGGATGTTTAGGCTTTTTATGCACGATCATGAACTTGCATGTTGCAGGATGGAAATGGGCATGATCATGTAACATTCATTTTATCGGTCGCAACGTGGCATAGCTCCAGCATGTTGCAGGGTCGAAGCAGTGCAGCACGTCGCCCATATCGGCTGCAGGAGTAGGGGGTCATGAAGTGCGCGCTCGTGAAGGGGCGCAATATGGCGCAATGGGTTGAGCTTCTGCGCAGGGATCAGCCGCTCGAGGGGACAAGAGCAAAGGCAAATAAAACAACAACGAGCCAGGTTCTTCACACATTCATAACAGCATGTGGCCGTCCTAGGGTGTTGGAAGAGGGCACCTTTGTAATAGGCCTTTGGGCAGTTTTTTCACGAAGGGCGCACCGCGGAAGCCCTGAACCCTAAATCCTAAACCCTAAACCCCCAAAAAACGCTCAAACCTCGACCCTTCACCGCTGTGTGCGACTTAGGAAAGCTTTCAAAAAAAAATCCCCCAAAGTCCCCTAGCCTCTGTTGACATGGCGCGCGGCTAAGCCCAGAAACACAGCGGCAGCTGGGTTAAGGTTTCACAGGCTAGGGGATTCTTCAGTTTAGGTAGGGCCGGAATAGGATTTTTGGGGGGATGGAAAAATAAGGTTTGGACCTGCCCACACCCTAGCCCTACCTTGTGTTGCTGATGGTGCTCTGGATCTTTTTAGCGGTGGCGGGGCCGATGCTATTTAGGAAATACCTTGTCAACCCATGGGCGTATGGGACGGCACCGAAGAAAACCCGCGATGTGATGCCCGGTACTTTACGAACAGTTGCGCGCGCCCTTGGATGAATGGGCCGTAGCTTGGACTAATTGGGCTGATAAGATGAAATCAGAACTCCTCAAACCCTTGGACTAATGGGCCGTAGCTTGGACTAATGGGGCGTGGCTTGGACTAATGGGGCGACAAAAAAATCTAGATCAGAACTCCTCCAACCCTTGGACTAATGGAGCGTAGCTTGGACTGATGGGGCGATAATAAAATCAAATCAGAACTTCTCAAACCCTTCGATTCATGGGGCGAACCTTGGATTAACGAAATCAAGTGAAAATCTGCGAAGAGGACTTTGCTCAAAAATCGCGCGAAACCCGAGTTTTCAGCAGGTGAAGTGGAGAAAACCACACCGTCATAAACGTGACCGATACGTAGTAGTAGTGGTAGTAGTAATTACAAAAACAGTAGTAGTAGTAGTAGTAGTAGTAGTAGTAGTTAATAGTCGTCCGAGCGGACACTCTTAGAAAGCTATGCTGGAAGTAGGACATAGCTATGCTTGATATAGGACATAGGGTTTGCAGTGTCCTTGGGATGAACAAGACCAGAATTGCTTTCAAATTCCGCGCTGAACTTGTATCTTTGCTCAACGACCTTCCGAAGAGCAGTCCCCTTATAAATCCTAAACCCTGAACGACTGGGAAGACAAAGCTCTCACCCAAGTATGAAACAGCAGACCACAATTCTGGGGCGTTGCTTTTCACAGGTTACCCTCAACTAGGGTTTAGGGCTTAGGGCACTGAAAGAGAAAACACTGCTAAAAGGTGAGGGCCGGTGTCGAAGGTCTTCGAGTGAAACTCGCCGAACTTTGCTGAGCATGGTGCTCTTGTCTTCCTTGTTGTCCTGAAGTTCCAAACTTGATGGTTTCCATAAATGGGGGGGGACCCGAATATAGACCCCCAAATACTAGAATCCTGATTATAAGGACCCCTAAGAAACTACCCAAAACCCAAGACCCTAACCCAACCCAAGACCTTAACCCCGCATTTTTGGGAAACACCCACATGGGGCCGTGAACAGGGCCGTCATCTTGGGTTCTGTCTGCCCTATACGCCATTCTTGCGTCTAGGGCTAAGAGTTCAGGATCTAGGTTTGTTTGGGATTTAGAGCCTGCGCGTAGCTGTACTTTTCACCTAATTCCAAGCCCAAGAGTTATCCAATGGAGTTATACTTGCATTGCAAATACGGTTGCACTTAGATAATCATGCGCCTAAACCTACACACCCCTCTATATCCCACCTAAGCCCTGTATGACCACCCTATGGTAGCCCTTATAACTTGGCCATCATTACCATGAACCTCCGAGCATCTACATCCTCATGACCTCCAAGCCGGATGATGTAGGCCCCAGGGTGCAGCATGCCTAGAGCCAACTAGATGTCAAGCTTCAAACTGATGCAGGTGATCCTATAATTCCTGTACGACTTTAGTGTAATCTTGACAAGTCTACGCTGACCCCACACAATGGCAAATAAGGAATTGGGGCAGTCCTCACAGTGCGAGTTGTCTTCCATCAACGGTATACGGTATGATGTGGATATTGCCTTACCTTCCTTAGCAGCCCTTTGTTTCAGCAGTTGTACTTAGGTCATCATACCCTTGCTGGGGTCCTGTATAGACCTCTGCTCCGGCGGGACGATATCCAAGCTATGACCTCGAAGTTAAGCCTTCCCCACAACTCCTAATCGTGACAGAAATAGACAGTGGTACTCATAGTAGAGTCCCCCTACATCGCGTATATACCAGTACTGAAGAAACTTTGCGAAGCATCTAGCCACTCCTTACATTATCCAACCCTGGCTAAAATACTTTCTAGCCCCCTGCTTTGCGGGACCCCAAAACCCAAAGCCTTGCGGGACCCTAAAACCCAAAGCCTAAACCCTGACCTTTCAGAGCCAAGCGTCTCCCCTTGTTCTACTAGTGATTGTCGCAGTTCCCCGTTTGGTGAGCAACGCACCACTTTCTGGACTCGAAGACGTTCCGGCTCCTTGAGGTGGATGCCGTTTCAGGTTTCCAAGAATGAGGGGTCCCTTTTGGGGCTCCTTATATGAAGGATGATAACAATAATAGTTTGGGAGTTCATAAGAAGCACCAATCCTCGTAGAAACACCCGTTTACCCCCCCCCAGTACCAGTAGCTTGGAACCTGGCACCTATGCGGGGTTCCAGCGGAGAAGCAAGAACTTATGCAGTCTTCAAAACTCTGGGTGTGGGGTTCAGGCCGACCGAAACATGACCTGCCGCAAACCGATGCAGACCGCGACAGCGAATTCCCCTTACAAAAGCCTCGCACCTGCCGCACCAGGATCCCAGATCCTTTGCCCTATCCGAAGTTGCTACCCCCGCAGCGGGCCCTCAAGGTTCCTCTTTTGTTCCCTGCACAGAACTAAGTAATGACAATCCAATGGAGCAAAAAAAAAGCTCTGAATGTGTAGCACCGCATGAAATACCACGTGGGACTTGACATAACAATCCACATACGCCGCTGCACGCGCCCTCAAACTACATTCTCTTCGCAGCATCCCAGATACCCAGCTAGTCTACCTAGAGATGCTCAGCTCGAAATTGGAGCCCCTAAAACGCCTCAGTTCGCCTAAAGCTGTACAACTTGAAATAAGTTTCCCTGATACTCCTTCTGTGACCGTAGTATACCATACTTAGATACTCCCCCGACCCTGTTCTGTCAACTTCCTGAAAACCTTGAAGCCCATGCAGCCTTACTGTAACTACTGAAGGAACAACCTTTCAACCCTAAAGATCAAACGTTTTGGGGTTAGGGCTTTGGGCTTGAGAGCTTAGGGTCGCAGCCAAAGCCCGGAAAGAGTAAGCCATACCTGGGAATCCAAACATACAGAAATAACATGAATTGCTCCCAAACACCCACTCTCTCTAGATGAGGCTCGTTAGCTAGGACGTGGTTTATTTGCGAACAACCATTTTGCTGCTGGTCGTTTGGGTTTCTACGGGTACTCTAAACCCCCCTAAATCCGGTTTAGAATTAATCCATAGGACTGAAGACATACAGCCCCTCAACCCTAAGCCCCCCAAACTCCAATTCCGCTAACAGGTGAGGCTCGGCCGGTTGCACTGAGATCCTCCTCCTGCTCCTGGGTCTTCCTCCTCCCCTTGCCTCCGTTAGAGGGTTCAGGATCAGGGTGTGGGGCCTAGGGTTTAGGTTTAGGGTCTAGGGTTTAAGGTCTCGGGCTTGGGTTTGGGGCGTCGGGCTTGGGCTGTAGAATTCAGAGTTGCGGATGCAAAGTTTGGGCTTGGAGGTTAGGGCTTGCGATGTCAATGTAGGGGCCTCTGGCTTTCAATAGGGTAGCTGTATCTGTATTTCAAGTTAGGGTTCTTTCGGCACTTGTTGTAACTCGACATATACCTACCCTCTTGGTAAGCCGTCGCCAATACGGTTGTTGAGGTTGAGGGTTTGAGATAGGATGCAGTCAGCCCACTCTCGCTTTCATCCATGACAGAGGTAAGCAGAGACAGAAGAGCAGCCAGACACTGGGGCGCGGGGCATTTAGGATTGAGGGGTTAGGGGGTTTAAGAGGTTAGGGTTCACTGACCTGAGGCCTTAAGCTGCACAAAATTGAAAAACATCAGTTCTAAAGCGGCTCGAACTGCGACGCGCTTGCATCAACCGGATTGCGCTGTGCTCCTCTCAGGATTTTGCTTCGCGGTTCGGGGCTTATAGTCCGTGGTGTTTCAATGTGTGGGCGTTGTATAGGCTTTCCGGGCTCCACCGCCACTCCTCAAGCACAGATACAAGACGATGATGACTAACACGAGCCCACGCATAGGGTGGCATACAGATTGGGCTCCATGATTGAAGATTGAGGCTTTCGGTGCAGAGTTGGGTTTGGACACATCAATGCATAGTTCAGGGTCATTCGGCTCCCTTAAACTCGCCGACGCGACCTCTACCAAGGACTGTAGTCTACAAGGGGCCCACGTTCAGGCCAAAAAGTTGTGTTTGTGGGAGTGTAGGCTCCAGGGATGGCCAGGTCCCTAACAGATTGCGATTCTCCTAAAAGGAAGCAGCATGATAAGAAAAAAACTGGATGTTTTAGAGTGTTTTAAACGATTTGAGGTTTCGGAAGTCATCTGCGAATACTCCAGGCAGCCATTTTGGATGCCAGTGAACAAATTCTGTGCTTGTGTACTTTTAGGTTTGGGGAATGTTCAAACCATAAAGCCTTGCATACGATCTCGAGAGCATCCATGCTCCAACCATGATTCCGTTCACGTTCCAAGAGCATTCGGTGACCAGAGCATCCATGCCCAAACCATGATTCCGTTCGTGTTCCACGAGCATACGGTGACCAAGGCATCCATGCCCAAACCAAAATTCCGTTCGTGCTCCAAGCTCCCTACGGAGCAGGACTTTGGGAAGGCCTTTGCATCCATCAGCTGATATCTTCAAGTTCTAAACTGTTCCATGTTGCCCTTCCTTCTGTCATTAAATAGCACCGAAACCACAGTATTAATCACATTCCTGACCATGGAAGTTCATTTCCTAACATCCCCGTTGCTAACCAGGCCTTCCCCTAAAAATTGGAATCTGCCCGAAACGCAGGCGAAAACCAGTTCAGCAACCTCAAAGCACCAGGATTTTTTTATGTCCCTGTGACCTCCTAAAAGGTGTATGGTGTAGGTACACCGTGTAGGGTTTAGGGCTTTACCTTCCGACGCGGGCGTTCTACAACAGAAGTATACCCAGCTGATGGTTGACAGTATGAACTTCTTTAGCAGCCTGAAAAAGCAAGGAAGAGGTCGCCAGGCTCTCAGCCTGAAACTCTGAATCTGGAATGCGGAATGCGGTGCAGCAAAGGTAGGTTTTGTCACGAAACGCGAGCGTTATCAATAAAAAACTTCATAAGATTTCATAGCAGGCTGTGAGATATTGCCTGGTCACATCTTGGGTTTTCACTGCCTAGCCCTACACCTGATAAACCCGCTAGATGATCCTAAGTTTTGGTTCTTCACAATTCTATCCCCATGTCCGTATACTACCCATCCTAGGTTCCATTTAAATCTCCAAGTTCTTCTCCATTTGATTCTCCACTGTTCTATACCTATATCCTTGTACTACCCCTATACGGCCCATACGGCCCCTATATGACCCCTATACCCTAAGTCCTAAACAATAACCCCTACTTCTATCAACCCCGTGAAACGGACCTAAGCCCTAATAGGCCAGAGAAGAGCCGAGGGTCTTCCAGCTCGTGCATCATGCCGTACTGGCCTTACTGGAAGCTTACGGCAGTTTAGGATTTAGGGGAGTAGGGGAGCGACTGTAAGTAAGTACTATTTCAGGAGATACGATGGAGACTATTCAAGCGTGGATTTTGAGGACTATTCTTGGGATTTCTGTGAAATGCTGAAGGGGGATAAATGACAGATTGTTGTATAGGCATTGTAGGGGTTATATATGAGGCTAATACGTAAGGATTCTGTAGGCATTATAGAAGGTCACTTATAGGGACCCACTCCTGCACACACCCTTAATCACCAGGGAAGTGGCTCGAGCGCGGATCCCGTCCTGCAAGGAAGCTGGCGATTGCCTCTCACAACCGGGGTTTAGGGTTTAGGCGGGTTAGGGGGCGTAGGGGGTGTAGGTGGTTTAGGGGGTTTAGGGGGTTTAGGGGGTGTAGGTGGTTTAGGGGGTTTAGGGGGTTTAGGGGGTTTAGGGGGGTTTAGGGGGGTTTAGGGGGTTGAGGGGATTTAGGGTTTTGAGTTTTTGGTTGAGGGTTTAGGCTTCGGTTCGTAGTTGCTGGCTAGTTTGTGCAAACATATGAAGCATGGTGATTCTTAAGGCTGCAAAGGTTGTGGACATTTCTTGCAGTTCAGGCAGCCTGATGTACTGGTGTGATATGAGGACCCTTAAGGCTTAAAGGAGTGAACATCGGAGCCAAAATTAGAGAACGCCTGTGTCATCTTTTGTGTGGAGGTGCCTTGTGTGTCAGAACACGCCGCCAATCGAAAAGCTGACTGGCAAGCCCTCAATAATGGCTTTGTCAGAAGTGAGCTAAGGGCAAAGAAATCTCAAAAAAAAAGAGGTAAGCCCGCTGCGAATAATTCCCTCCCCCCTATATCAACCCCCCCAACCCTGCTAAGATTAAATACCCCGAATATGTATATATATATATGTGTTACTACAATTGGGCGTATTCAATCTTAGGGGCGTGGGGGGTTTAATGGTAGGGGGAGGGATTACTCTCCCTGAAACTTTCTGCAAGAAACGATTTGACCTCTATTCCCAGACCCCCTAAAGGATCCAAAAAAAATTAACCCCCTCAATATGAACCCATTACTACATTGGGAAACTAGGGGAGTATTAGGGGGTACAACATAAACCCGAAACCCTAAACCCTTGAGTGTCTGAGTTCGCGGTGGGCAAGCCGGACCCTCAGAGTTTAGGAGCACCCACACACGCATCTTCCGATCAGCACCTTCTTTAAAACCTTAAATTCTGAACTGGCCTTTGGTCAGCTAGGAATGAAGGAATGGATCCTTATAGTAGTCCCTATATAACCCATTCTCATAGTTTCCATTTTCTTTTCCATTCCTTCATTCCCAACTAACCAAAGGCCAGTGAAAGCCTAGATTATGCAGAGCACGCAGCCCCCCCGCCAAAATTGGGCAATACGGCTCCCGAAGTAAGTCCTCTTGAGCGACTAACACTCTGTGTTGGGTTTAGGGTTTTGGGTTTAGGGTGTGTGCTGTGATGTCTGACAACAGAATCCCGCACTTACAGCTGTCACCTACATGAACTCAGCCGGTCGAATGCGGCCTGGTGTTTCGTGCCTTCTCTGTGCATGATCTGAATATGGGAGTGCACTATATCCCACACCCCGTAGATGAGACTTGACTGCAAAACAACGGAGCCTACTGTCCTATATCTTTCCCTGGATATCATTCTATGCCAGTTCTTTCGGGGCCATGAATGGGTTTTACGAATATCTGTCCACCAGTTGAGCTTGCGTAAGTACCGGTTAGCAGGGAACCGGGGAATGCGTCCCCATAAGAATACCCATCTAATCCTTAATGATGGTCCCTATAATTTCCCACTGGAGGTCTGGGAAAGTGCAAGCCACCTCTAATTGTAGCTGTAGCCCAATGATAACCCCATGAGGGGAGCATCGCACTGGGTTAGAAGCACAGCTTCTCAGTAGGTTACACTTGCCAAGCCTCAGTGCTAAGACACCTCCATCAAACCACACTTTTGATTACATGTTTGATCATCTTGTCTATTGCATCTCCATTACCCGCCACCACATGCACTGTAAACCTTCAAGTAATCCCCTCTCCCTATCGACACCCACCCCGGCACCCCAAATCAAAGCCGCCCCAAACGAAGTTTCAACATCTTAGGGGAACATTCATCAAGGGGCGGGGGGGGTTAAGGTTTAGGGTTCACGGTTCAAGGCTGTAGGCCCTCTTAAGTAGATAGAATATTGGGCATATGGGGATCTTATTATAGTGTACCCAAGGCCACATTCTATCTACTTCAGGGGGACTATATAGGGTTCAGGGAAGCGCCAGGGAGATGCAGCAATGGGCCTCTGAATTCCGGCCTCGCTGCTTTTCCCGCTGCGGCGGCTCTGTCTCCGTATGTTGATCTTCTTGCGGAAGCCTGGTTGGGGCGTCAGGGGACTGTAGTAACTACAGTAGGTTCACAGGCGGGATACATGAGGTCATTTTCTGGCTAATTTTTGGATATAAGTACACTTGGTAATTAAGTCCCTTTGATCCCCCAAGTCAGTTACATGGTGTACGTGCCTTGCGTAAGTCAGGAATAGAAAGGAGTCATTGCAGTGTTAGGCTTAGGTTTTCGGGCGTGGGAAACAAGAAGCTTCTTCAGCGATCCGCCATAACAGGAGAAAATGATTTCAAATCTAATTAAATTGGCGGGAGGCCAGGGGAAGTTCGATGGGATTTGAGGTTTGATGTGTTACGTAATCCAGAACAGTAACTGCAAGCGACCTGGTCTTGGCTACTTCCCTCAACCCTAATCCCAAGACCCCTTATATGGGATATCTGAACACTAGGACCCACTCTTCGGAGGCCCTTTCATACGGAGTAGGGTACACTAGGGGGACGCCGTAAACCCAACCCTGAAACTGGGCATGAGCACAGGCCTTCCGTAGGGTCCTACTTTTGGGGGTGGGCCCAGATCCTCTTGGTCCCTTCATACAACTATTTTTCCCCCACACCCCTCCCCCCCCGACCCCTACTACTTGGGAAACATGTCCCCCAACATATATGGTCACAATCCGGAAGCCGTAAGCTGAAAAGCGCTCAACCGCGAAGCCCCACCTTACGCGTTAGCTTCTTGCAAAAACTAGGGAATGGAAGAACTAAGACATCCCCTTAGACTACCCCTATCAAGTATGTAAACCCCCAGCTGATGACAAAAAACGGAAAACCCGAACCCTACATCTAGGAAAAAACTAAATCCTAAACCCCATGTATATATATATATGTATATATATATATAGATATGCATGTATATTCCCTACTAATTACCAGTACACCATGGGATTGAGATGAGCATCTTTCTGCAGATGCTGACGGCATTCCGTCCGAGGCATCACTCTCCTCCGTCCTCTCGTGCAGTGGCTCCAGTCCGAGGGCCTGCGAAGGGGTTTTGAGGGTTTAGGGTTTAGGATTTAGGGTTTAGGGTTTAGGGTTTAGAGTTGTTCAGGATTTGGGCTTTAGAGAGATTTAAGGTTTAGGGCGAAAGGTTCTGGAATCAGAATGTAGGGCTTATTATCTAGGGTCCACCCTTTTAGAAACGGAGGTGGAACTCGCAAAAAAACATGAAGACCATTATCCTTTCATGAGGGAGGGGGTCCATCTTAGCTTGGGGTCCGAACCCTAGACACTATATCCTAAACCCTAAACCCCAAATCCTAAACCCTAAGCCGAAGCCCTCAACCTAAATCCTAAGCCAGCGACCCTCAAGCCTGGGAGAAACTCATAGGCGGTTCGAAGTTGAGAGTCTAAAGCCTGTACTTCCATATGAAAGGGAGGCCCTGAAGGACCCTAAACGCTACACGCCTTAGGGGTTTAGGTCTTAGGGATTGGGTTTAGGGTTTAGGGATTAGGGTTTAGGGGAACAAAAATTCTTGGGGTAGCCCTGAAGCACTACACACGGACTATTCTGAGAAACTCCCATATGCAACGTGTTCAAAGGACCAGCCATCACTTGGAGGATCTGCGGGCCCCAAAACTGGTCGAGCTTCCCAGCAATTCGAAAAACTCTCTCACAAAACTTAGAAATTGTTCTCTGCTGGCACTGAAGCTCTGCCAATAGTTGCAGATTTATTTGTTCTGTTTGACGATAGCACGCCAAAATTCATACCGTCGGAACCCTGTTCTTGGCAAGTCCGGAAGCCTGTTTGCTCTGACACGAGGGCTAAACAGTCTGGAGTCTCAGGCTTCTCGCTGGCGCTTTGTAGTGAATGTAGAGGGATTGCAGGGACTTTTATAGGGAGCATAGACGGACTACCACTGGGATCAGCACCCTACAGCTGCAAGCTCCAAGCTTTAGCCTCTGCACCCTTGCACTACACGCACTAGGTCCCGTCCCTTCATTTAGCATTGGGCCCTTTCTAAGCAGCTCATCTAAGAGCGGTTTACCTCAACCCTGCATCCAAAACCCCAACTCTGCCAGCAAAGCCCAAACTGTACACTGTACACCTGAACCCTAAACCCTTAGGCTCACCCCCACCTAAATGAGATCACTGGTAAAACGGAGTATCGTACTGACATAGTAGGACTACAACCTTGTGATACTCCGCTCATTTCCCTGCAAGAATGCTGGCGCCGCCCACGCGCCAACCGCGCTTTTTTTCTCTACAGCGCCAGCACCCTGGAGTCGATACCGCCAGCCGCAGACGCTTAATCTCGGGACTCTGACCCAACACCTGAAGCCCAAACCCCACACTCTAGGCCCTTAGGCTGTAGGCCTTAAACCCAACCTTTTAAGCCCTCCCCAAGAAAACACTAAGAGTTGTAGGTCACATGAGAAACTACTATATACACGATTCCCCACTTTAAACCCTCACCCCATCTGCCTTCAAATGATAGGTTTTGGGTTTAGGTTTTATAGACCCCCACCCCCGAGCAATTTATATTCAATCCGTTGTCTACAGGGATATTCTACTGGGGTTGCTTAATATTGGGGGGGTACTTGTTCTTAGGCCTTAACCCCGAATAATGCAGTCTCCATTTTCTTTCCGATCCTCTCTCCCTCTCTATCTATATATATATATATCCCTATGTTTAGCGTTCGCCGTAAAGCCTGAACAACGTGGTAGCTTGCATGTTCTTTTCCACTCATTTCTATGACCCAGACATGGCTGTATACTGGTTACTACCCCTCGAAATAATGAAGTAGTTCCATATTTCATTGCTCTTTATACCCTACATGTAATTCCAACCCTAAACACGAAGACTTGGAGTAATTGCAATCTTTTCCCATCCCCCCTCTATACTCCTATACATATTCTTCATCCTAAGCCCGAAATAAAGTGGCAGTGTCCCTTTCGTTTCCATTCCGCTCTACACCCCTGTATGTATCATTTGCCCTAAACCCTGAATAACGAAGTAGTTTCCATTTTCTTGTCCATTCCCCTCTATACCCCCATCTTTATTTTTAGCCCTAAGCCCTGAATACCGTGTAGTGGTCTCCATTTTTCTTTTCCGTTCCGCCTCTGTACCCCTGCCCTACCCAAAACCTTAGACCGCTAGACCGTGCGAGGGATGGTATTTCTGCAAGACATGTTGCCCTGCCTCGCAGGAAAGGAGAACCGGCGACCCTGTCGGAACAGGAGGAACTTCCGACTTCCTCCTGGCAGCGACACTGTCTATGGTTTAGGGGGGGTGGGGTTAAGGGGGGTTATATAGGGGATTATAATAGGGCTTATTAAGTGGGATACTCGGAGTGTAGACTGTAGCTTATGTCGTAACGAGTTGCAAGAAAGGCAACTGCAGAAGGTCTTGCTACCTGAGCCCTGAACCCTAAACCCTAAACCCCTGAACCCTAAGCCCTGAGCCCTGAGCCCTAAACCCCACAGTTTTGGGACATATTTGCAGGCCCAGAAGCCGCTCTTCAGCCCACATACCAGCTTCTATCCAACAAAGCCCGAAGCTCAAACCTGACAAACCCAACACTGACCCTAAACCGCGCGCCCCAATCTTTAAGACATCCTAAGACCAAAGCCAAGAACCCAAACCCTGAACCCAAACCCTGAACTCAAACCCTGAACTCAGTCCCTGAATACTACTCCGCGCATATCGTAAAACTGGGAGACCCAAAAAAAGGGGCGTTTCTAATCAGGGCCTTCCCCCTTTCTGGACCCTTAGCCCTTCGGGGCAGAGCTCTGAAGGTCCGTTTGAGTACTGTTTTTTTGGTGGTTGAACCTAGTAAGATTATATTCCTTATATAAAATACTACACCCCAAAAGGAGAATATAATCCTACTCTATAATGGGTACCATAGTATCCCCAAATAAAATACTGCGTGTTTGACTTTGGGGGGAGCTGTGGGGGAGCTGTGGTCCCTGTGGAGCTGTGAGCTGTGGGACCGTTTATAACCCACCTTCAAAGAGTTTAGAGTGTAGCTCATATAGCAGTGAAGCCGCAGGCCTTCAGAAGCCCAACGCCCAGGCCCTCCCCCCGTTTTCAGGTTTAGGGTTTAGAGTTTAGGGCCGAGGGTTAAGGGTTTAGGGTTTAGGCCTTAGCCCCAACCTTCCGCCATTCATGCAGAGCCGTAAGCTCCATAACTCATAGCCCCCAGCCCCAAACCCTCAGCCCTGCTAAGCCCTAAGACCTGAACCAACACGCAAAACTATAAACAGCAAGCTTAAGAATGAAGATGGCTCCTGGCTGTGCCTTTGTTAGGCATGGAATCTTGGTTCCTTAGCTGTTGGAGCAAGTCTCCAGCGTACAAAGGACTCCAGAACAACTTCCCAGGGTTAAGGGCGTCAAGAGTATGGGGTTCACGATGTGTGTTTCAATTCTGGCGCTTTGGAGCCAGGGCATTGGATCCTTATAGCAGTCCCTACATAACCCATTATAGTAGCTTCCAATTTTCCATACCCTAAACAGTAGTTTCCATGTTCTTTTCAATTCCTGCATTTCCAGCTAACGAGGGCCTTGGCAAGAGAACACAGGCCTGTGCTTCAAAGCTTTCTGCTTGCAGGGAGGTGGTGTGAGGCCGGCGGCAGGGTGCTGGGTTGAGGGTTTTAGGGTTTAGGGTCTAGGGTTTTAAGGTTCAGGTGGCTTTACAATTTAGAATTCAATTTGCAGCCTGAGGCTCAAGCATAGCTGCTCGGTCGGAGTGGCTTTCTTTCACTAAGACGTACTGGTATGCATCAGAACTGTAGCCCAACTCACAGAGTGGAAAAACTCAAAGCAGGATTTCTGCTACAGTACGGGGCCTAGACTATGAAACCTCAATCTTAAACTCCTTGGTGCTTAGTAGGGAATGGGGGAATGGATCCCTATAGTAGTCCCTGTATAATCCCTAATAATAATCCCCATAATCCATTCCCCCATTCCCTCCTAAGCCCCAGGGAGTAAACCTTATGAATGCCGTCTACTGACGAAGTTCGCGTAAGGAGCTTCGCAAGAATCTCACAGCTGAACTGCCTTGATATATTCTGAGAAGAAGATCAGACAGAAACATCTAGGGATATAGACCGCATAGATGTAAGCAGGGTGCATGCTACTTCATAGTTTTGGGTAAGCATGCATGGGTTGTTTGCTTGCTGGTTGGGACTGTCAGAAAAAACTTAATTCGATGTTCCTCATGATTCAGCAGCTACTACTCGCGCGCTGAATCGTGCATGACCTGAAATACGTTTAATGCTATGAAATCCAGCACCTTCCTGCCCCACAACGTAACCCTAAACCCTAAATACTAAATCCTAAACCCTAAACCCTAAACCCGAAACCCTAAATCCTCAACCCTAAACCCTAAACCCTAAAACCTACACTCTAAATCCTCGACCCTGAACGCTAAACCCTGACTGGGTTTAGCTTGTCAACAGCCATTCTCCAAAAGACGCCGTGCTTGGATTTTAGCTTCGGACTCGACGTCTTGTGTGCTAGGAGGGTAAGGGTATAGGGTTCAGGATTTAGAGTTTAGGATTTAGGGTTCCGGGTTTAGGGTTTAAGGTTCTTTTGATTTCCAAACCTGTACATGTTCTGGAGCCCTCCGCACCCTTCAGCCCTAAATCCTCAGCCGCAGTTCAGGCTGATGGGCTTTTTGTCTGAGACTAGCTTCCCACTAAGCAGCTGTACTAGGGGCACTTTGGGGCAAGTACCAACTTACTTACCCCCTTGCTCTACAATGGGACCCACCCATGGATCATGTTGTAAGGCCATTTGAGCCATTGTCTAAACTCCTAGTATCCCCCTTAATAAGCCCTATAGTAGTCCCCTATATAATCCCCTATATAACCTCCTTTCAGGAGTTTAGACTAGAGCTCATTTAAAGTACCACCCATTGTATCTTTTCCCAAAAACCGATACCTTCCCGAAAGGCCTTTAAACATTCAATACAGGTTCATGCATACGAAAGCACATGGCTTTCTTAAGAAAAGGAAGAATAGGAAACATAGTTAATCATGGATTCGGGAAAATGGGACAACACGAATCAGCAAAGAAGTGAGAAGGGAGAATACATGAGCACAAAAAGCATAACGCAAAAAACTTGGACAATTAGCAAAAACCGGACAATGAGGAAAATCGAAAGATTATCGAATTTCGAGCGCTTCACAAAAAAAATCCGAATATTTTCTTTGCAAGAAATGCTATGAGGACAACAAGTAGGAGAGCAGCGCCAAAACCAAGATAAGAAAGAGGACACAACTTGGGTACAGCAGGAAATCAAAGACACTGTCGACTTCTCTATTTCTCTTGAATCCTTCTTGTGTTTCCATGTTCTCCGATATTTCTCGTTTTTCATTTCAAAATGAAACAACACGGGAAAATGCTTGCTGGAGAAATTTGATGAGCAAAACCTACAGGAAAAAGTTTAACAAAAACACGGAAAGAGAGAACATTCACGACATTATCCACGTCCTGCATTTTCCTAACTTTGGATGTAATTGCTGATGGTTCTTATTGTGTTGTTTGTTCTTAATTTTCTTTTGCTTGCTCATTTTGGGAGCAGATTTCCCAATTCTTGTTTTTGGAATCCAGGTGTTCCTAATTGTTACTGGCGTTCTATTTTCAAAGGTTGTTGTTTAACTTCTTCCGTCTTGCATTGCATGGACCTCTTAACAATAGCCCAGACTCATCAGCTGGCTGACAGCGCCCAACAAATGCTCCATGTTCATGGACTGTTGGGACACCCCGAGTTCCACCGCCGCCAGCGACGTGCTAATCTTCCTCATCCATTCCGTCAACTCCTTAGCAAGTCTTCAGGGTTTTGGGTTGAGGGTTTAGGGCTTAGGGTTAGGGTTTCGCACTGCAGCCCTAGGACCTCCAAAGAGCCCATGCAAACCTGGATGCCAGAATTTGCCCTTGGGTGTGAACATTACATCAGGAGCTGTTGTTGGTGAAACTTGCCTCCTGCACAGCTCAGGCCTACCCTCCCTAAAAGCTAACTGGAAAGAGCATCATAAATCCCCTTTTGAAGGAATCATCAAAGGGTCATTCATGCTGGTTTGGGGGAGGGTATTGTACACATGCACCCGATGTGGACGTGAAATACCAGAATGTTGGCAAATGCTCGTACGCGAGTTGCTCGAAACAGAGGTCCCCGCCCGGATTGAAGAAGAGAGCCAAGAGGACTGTAAAACAAGCTTGACAGCCCAGAACAATCTGGTCCTTCAAGGAAGGACCTGAAAGGCCCTGAACCAGAAACGTGTGGCTACGACCCCACAAACGCATCCCGAAAACCGGGTGCATACCATTGTCAGACTCGCCCAGGGTTAAACACCCCAAACTCCCCAAAAATCTGATCACGAATTTTCTATGAAGATTCCAAACGTGTTGCGCGGAAATTGTTGTAACGGGGGATGGGGGTGCATTTAGTAGCAGATGCTGCCTTTGATGTTTCTAGAAATCAATGTTGAGAAGCGCCTGATTCCAGAACTGCTTCCTGACTGGGCGCGGATATCGAAAGATCAGCTTGTGCAGTTGCCAGGTTTGAACTGGATTCACAGGACGCCATAGCACCAACAACTGCGGGGGTTAGGTTTGGGGTTCAAGGTTTCAGATATGTTTTGGGCTCGGGGTTTAGTGGCGAGGTACTTAGCCTGGAGGTCGATTCCAATCAAGGTTTGCTGAGTACAGCAGCACCTTCTATAAAACAGAAATAGGCAATGCATTATCCATCATTGCAAGGACCCCAGACCAGGCGTCCTAATGTTGGGGAACCCCCCATACGCTGTTCCCGATCAAGCCCCCGTCAAACCAGCTGCAATCTTAGCCAACTTGGGGATTCAAATAACTGTTTTCGAGAACCCCCTTAGCATGAGGTCTGACAGTTGAAAAGGAAGCTTTAGCTTCCAAATTTGGGAGCTACTCAAAGGCAGCTGCGCAAGACACGCAAAGTTGAAACTTCGAGTCTTCACAAGGGGGAGTGCTTGGGGCGCATGAGCTTGAAAGTGTTTTGAAGCTGGTAGCAGATAGCCAATGAAGGAACAGAATTCAAAGGAAGCTACCATACCATTCGAGATATGCATTATAGGAACTCATTCCTCTGTTCCCTACCAACAGCCAGTAAACTAAGGAAGGGTGCCTCATAATATTGGCTGAGTACGCCTGCAAGCTTCACCAGCACACAATCTCTTCAAGGTCATGTGCAAGAATCCCCAACCTCCAATACTGCAGGGCCATTAGGGTTTCTTTAGTTTCGGGTTCAGGGCAGTTGAGGGATGGCAACCAATTTGGGAGAAAATTGGAGCAGAACCTGGGGCTGCACGTCAAACATGACCGCCCAGCTTGGACGTTTACCACATGCTCCGATCGATGTTTGTTGATGTTGACGCAAGCGATTGCAACATTGAAAATGACGTAATGAATGTAACTCTTGCCGCTGTATACACGTGAGGCCATGCAAGAGTCCCCAACCATGATATCTGACTGATGAAACAAGCCATCGATGCAATCCGCGGATTCCAGGCCAGGTGATTGATCCAGCCAGCTGTCTTGTGAGGGATCAACATCGGACACAACGTCGAGCTTGCAGAGCAATTTCTGCGCTTGGCAGGGTCTGACGACATTGGTAACGATTCCCACCTGCACTATGACTTGCTTGGTGAAATAGTGGAATATGAGCCCTGGACTAAACTTGAAGTATATCCCTTAATAGGTCCCCCCCAAATCACGTATATGGGTGGTTGTCAAAATTCTGATCCCTTTTTGGATCCCTATTATAATACGCCACCTAATATTTAGGGTATCCAAAAAGGGACCATAATTTTGACAACCACCCACATAGTCCTCTATAGGTCACCCCCAACCTATATTTAGTCCGTAACTCACATCGGTTCAAACAAAGGTAGCAACTGGAACCAAGGCTTTGAACCACGACTTTGAAGCAGCCATTTTTGCGCGGCATGGTCCGCAGGATCTGGTGGCAGGCCATGAAGCCAGCCATCCGGGGGCCGGTAAAAGTGGCAGATTCCCTAAATAGGGGGACCCCAGTATAGACCCCAATATTTCTAATCCTTATTAATTATTCGTGGGACCCCCAAAAGGGTACCTCTAATTTTGGGAAACCCCCAAGTCATGGGTCTTCCCAACAGACACCCAATCGAGTCGAACATGCATATCAAAGCGTGATTGTTCTTCATGTGGGCAATCATTGTAAAGGGTGACCATGGGGCGATCCATGAATAGCCCCTGCCTGTACAAAAGCACATGTTGGAAGACCACTTTCCGGGCAACGCAACTTCGCACACCCTCTGAGGAAGCTCCGGCGAATAATGCAAGCATATGAAACTTCTAACTTCTAGCTACCACTTGATAACTTGCGGCTGAAATATGTGCGCAACTTCACGTGGAAAACTTCCAAACTTGAAAGTAGGATACCGAAAAACGCTAACAATCCGCCAGTTCAGTTTCATTTGAAGTTGCAATCCCGCACAAGACTGCATCCTTTCTTTAGCCGTGGGAAACTGGGAAGATAACACAAAACAATCATGTAAGTAGGGCCAGTGATCTTACGCCGTTGTGCAAACAAACATTTAAAGGGGGACTAGATAGGGAAGTATGATAGAGGTTATTCAGGGGGATACTACGGGAATAGTGCGCGGGGATACTTTCCTGGAATCTGGCGTCTCAGGCTGCTGCGAAATTCAGAGATCATAGCAACACATGTCGGTTTCGGTTAAGAATCTTCCCCAGATTGGGTCGGAGATCACATTCAGAGCAAGGTTTTCTGCGAAGATATGCGGGAATTCCAAATACATCCAGTGAAAGTAATTCCGTATGGTTCGTATGATTGCTACTCGACCCGCTTCCTCCGTAGCCTACACATCCGCATCTGCCACTCAACAATGTAAACCCTCATCCAACCAAAAACAAATGCCGATTGCAACCGCCGCTCGTGTGCCAGCTGAGTAGCTGTGTATCGGAGGGTTCAAGGGAAGGGGCCCTCTCTAGGAATCCCTGCATCTCTGCGTTGTGCTGTACTATTGCTGTCTTGCCACCATGCAAATACAACACGCGCAGAACATTCGTAAGAGCAGGAGCTGTCTGGTATCTCACCCTGACCCTCAAGGGCCCCTCCCCTAAGAATCCATCATAGGATGCGAAGCTCCAAGCGAGCTTCTTCGGCCGAGATCCGGTTCTGAGGTGGTTTCTCGAAAGTAATTACCAGTGAACTTCATCTGTCGAATAAGGATTCTGGGGAGGGAGGGAGGGAGGGAGGGAGGGAGGGACCCTGCAGGCATTAGAGGTGCATAAGGGCTACCAAAGATTCCGGGCTTAGGTGGCAAAGAATATGGGCCAACATGGATGTTCTCTGGCGGTCCGTTTGTCAGGCAGTGTGCTGTTGACAGAGCATGTAGTGGGCAGCTGATCTTGAGTAGTCTCGAAGAGTTTCCACTTGAGAGCTTGGGAGGTAGTGTCATCATGCATCGATGCAAACTTAGGCTAATCCCATTTTGGAGCGACCCAAAAGAGTAGCAAGAAATCTTTAAGGTACGGAACCGCATGATTCTTGCAGCTTTGTATTTCAAACCAGCCCGTGCAGCAAATGAACGTTGAAAGCCTCTTTCTTGGAAGTAGATGGCTTCTACGGGTTGGCATCCCCCTTACACACCACAAATGAATTGGTCCTACTTGAATCGGGGACCCCGAGAATGGGACTTTTGAGAAGAGCCCATGTAGAGATTCAATCTGACACGTGGTTCCTTAAAACTACATGCGCTTCTTTGGGATCGCTCCCTAAACCCTAACCCCTAAACCCACATGCCCTTCTTTGGGATCACTAGAATGAAGATCCTACGGACCCGTGGTGTACACGGGGACCATATTTCTGAGACAGACCGCAGCATGAACTTGTAATGATTGCAATAGTTCAGTGGCGCAGTTTACTTATTGGTTCTTAGAAGGGAATACGGGAGTATTTGTTACAAGGATTGTATAGGCAGGGAATATATTCCTTTGTTCCCTGCCAAAAGACCAGGAAGTAAGCCTGCCAAAATCATGCTTCCAGCTGGCTGGTTTGGAATAACTCCAAAACCTGAAATAAACGGCCATTTCGGCTTCATCAAACGGTATGGTTGTTATAGTTTGCCCCAGACTCTAGTGTGCATCTTAGCCACAGTTCCAGAACCTTTCCGATGCTCTATGTACACTCTCAACCCTCAGGTCCTAAGCCCTAAAATGAATACATCTTTCCCATGCTGCGGCCCAAACCAAACTTGAAAATCTCGTAAGCGTTTACAATCTAGCTTTCTATGTATTAGCTTGTTGCGCTTATTTATACAAATACCTTGTACACTTTTAATAAGAAACCTCAGATGGCTGCCTAGAAAAACACAACTCCAATTCGAAGATATAACCCTATATACTAATTTACTTCTTCTTTTCCATGACACCCCTTTACCCTGAACCCTAAACCCGAAACCCTGTACTATGGCAGTTTCCATTTTCTTTTCAATTATCCCTATATACCCTGAACCCTAAACCCGAAACCCTAAACCCTGTACCATGGCAGTTTCCATGTTCTTTTTCATAAACCCTAAACCCTAAACCCTATATACCCTGTCTAGGCTTTGCACCTCAGAGCCGCTCCGAACCAAAATACAGAGCCCTCGGCCTGAAATCCACAAACACCTGCCTTGGCTCGGGCTTTTTAGGCTTTAGGCTTTAGGCTTTGGGGGTTTAGGGGTTTAGGTTTAGGGTCTAAGAGTTTAGGGATTTCAGGGTCTAGGAGTTTAGGGGCTTAAGGGTTTAGAGGTTTAGGGGTCTAGGGGTATAGGGGTTTAGGATTTAGGGTTTAAGGTGTACTCTTTGCAGTTTACGGGTTTGGGCTGTTTCTAGAGCCTTTAAGAGGGACCCTTAGTGGGACCCTTGCACTTCTTGCGCCTCCTAGGAGCACTCTAAGGGTTTCTTGGTAGGCTTTAGGGTTTAGGGCTTAGGGTTGGTGCTTAGGAGACGCAAAAACTATGTCATGCAGAGTTTACGGTTTAGGCATGAAGTAAGCATTGGAAACTACTATGCTTTTAGGACTTCGGGTTCGTGGCTTTGCGGAGCATAAAGGGGAGTGGGAGCTCGTCCTAGTATGGAGTCCTCTTAAGGATTTCTTAAGGGAGCGTACAAGTCCAATGAGAGGGTCTTTACCTGCCATGCTTGGCACCAGTAATTTGTCCTTGTTCTGGGAAGGTCTTAATAATCTGAAGGCTCCCCTCCTAAACCTTAAACCCTAAGCCCTAGACCCTAAACCCTGAACAGGATTCAGGGCTGCAAGTTCACTGCTTCTGGCGCGTCACTGTAGTAACAATGAAATGCATATGTGGGAACAGATGTAATACTTGGGGTTGATCCTAAGCTAAGTGATGATTTCGGGGTTAAGCTGATTATATAGTGGTTATAGGCTTTGTAAAAGGGTTTATAGGGACTATAGCAGGGTCATCTAGGGGTTATGGGGATTACACAGGGGCTAATACAGACAATTTGGAGCCTGCTAGACGTGTATTTGATGTGTGGATTCCTTCCACCGCCGCTCTTGAGACTCCGCCCGGGCCCTTTGCAAGGAAGCGACTCGGGACGTCCAAGAATGCTGAGCAAGCCTTGGAGCATACACACTACAGCCAAGTGGTCCTTATTTTACCCTAAACCCAGCTCCTAAACTATGGGTACTAATGATAATGATAATCCTTAAGAAAACCTATAATAATGATAGCAACAGTAGTGTTTTTAAGGGTTTGGGGCTTAGGGTCCCAAGCCGTCCTGGTAACATTGCTGCAGTCCTGCTCAGCAGTTGCAGCTGCTTTGCCCTGACGAGAACCACAGAGCAAGGGATATGTTCTCCGGCTCGCAACATCACTCTTCAGAAGCAGCCATGTTCAAGATTCTCACGGTTGTCAGGGTAGTACCAGAGCTGCTGCTACGGCTGCGAGTTACGAGTGCCTCCACCACCACCACCACCGCCGCCGCCACCACCACGGCCGCCGCCCCAGCACTACCATAACAACTACTACTATACAATTACTGCTACTACTGCTACTACAGCTCCCATCGCCTCCGCCGCCGCGCCACCTCCGCCCTGACCGCCACTGGCAGCGCGACAAGCGGCAGCACCATCACCAGCAGAAGCACCACCGCCGCCGTTGGGACGACTATGGCCGCTATCATGGGCAATCAAATTGTTTGAATCTTTGCGACTACTGGTCGTTACGTCATGCCATCTGGGCTTTACGGATATCTCCACTACGATTGAAGCTTTTGCTTGTCGTAGCTCTACCTCCTCCTGCTGCTCCCACTATTTCTCTTGCATGATGATTACTGACACTTTTGCACTTAATCCTTGCATGGCTGTACCAGGCACTACTTTTGAATATGGTCAGGATTAAGCATCTTGACAACATCCTTGTGACTGTTAGTGCACTTGTTATGCCAAAGTCCTGGTACCGTTACTGGTGCTAAGCCATAACTACGACCGCTATCATTCAGCACCGTTCTATGTTTTGCCTTGATTTCCTAATCAAATATTACTATTTCATGCCTCTACCTTGTCAGTCGCACGTAGCAAGCGATCGTGGAATAGAATCAGGCTTAGGGCTCAGGCCCTGAAGTATTTTTGGTTTGAGGTTTAACGCTCAGATTCGAAGCCCTGTAATTGGTTTGCCAATGCCTGCCAGTACCTGAAAGAAGCCCAACATGCTTCCATTTCCGGCCTCGTAGGAAACTCTTTTGATCTTCAGCTTCTGCAAACTTGCTTACCAGGTCAAAGAGACGTGCTGCAAAGCCCGGAGCAAAACTTCAAGCAGACGGCGTCAGTATATACTGCTTCAGGCAGGCCACCGCCAGCCCTTTACCAAACTGGATCCTGAAACGAAGCCCAGGCTCTGAAGGGTTCAACGCTTAGCTAGCGAACCCCCAGAGCAATATGGGCATCTGGATGAAGAGGAGCCCCTCTTTGCTACATTTAGGGTTTAGGGTTGAGGGTTCAGGGTTTAGGGTCTAATTTTCCACACTGGTCTCTCCCCTCAATGACATCAATAAAAGTCTCCTCAGCTTTAGACGTTCACAAACACCCACACTGTGGAGGGTTGATGGCCTGATTTAAGGTTTCGGGTCTGGAGCCAACAGCCGAGACATCAGGATAACGACAAGGTCGAGTCTTCAAGTGGGTCAGGGTGTAGGGGTTTGGGAGTTTTGGGTTTAGGTTTAGGGTTTAGGGTTTAGGGGTTTTGGGTTGAGGAGTTTAGGGTTTGGAGGCAGCCGTTGCTGCATGGTGGTAAAGCTGATGGAAAGGCCGCGTTCATTTTACCGCTTCCACCACACTGTTGACTGCTGACCTGACTGGCCTCAATATGACCCATAGTCAAACAAATTCCTAGTAGTCCCCTTAATAACCCCTTATAATGCCCTATAATCCCCAAGATAACCCCATCTGAGGAGGCTAGACTAAAGCTCCGCCTCTGCCTGAATACTGTTCGTAAGCTTTCTCAAGAAAGTTCCCTGCATCTTGCCTTTCACAAAGAAAGCAAGGCTTAAACAGGCGGCCAAAGGCCAACATATCTAAGTTCACAGGCTCGGGTGGAGTTTTGAAGTCCGGATTCAGGGTGGAGGAGTTGGGGTGTTCTGCTACTTGTGGTTTTTCAGTGCAGGGCTGCGGAAAAAGGAGGTGTGCAAGTTTCTACAAGGCTTCTCTGTAACGTCCTTCTCTCCCTGTCTGAGCAACAACGCCTTTCCTTCGAAGGCATTGAAAGAGTCGTTCAGTATGAGCTATAATCTAAACTCCTAGTATCCCCCTTAATAAGCCCCATAATGATCCCCTAACCATTCCCCTCTATCACCCCCTTTAAGTAGTTTAGACTATGTCTCACATAGGGATTAACATCGGAATTGCTGTGGGCAGGTTAAATTAATTTTGGGGATTCTCACTCTGAGATGCTTTGCTGTAGACCCTACTCAAGACAAAACAGCAGGCAAGTAGCCATGGTCATTAACGCAGGATCCACGAAAAGCAGAGTGGTCGGAGGAACCTACACCCGCCCCGGACACAATTTCTTGTATCAGAGGGATCAAAAGGTGGGGTAAAGGAAGGTGGGATCTAGGAAATAAGCACCAATCTAGTAGAGTATATACTAGGGATCCTTGACCCCACCTACCTTAATCACACCTTTTGAGCCCCCTGATTGTAGGGCTTGGGATTCAAGGCTTAGGGAACCGACGAAGGGGATTCCTGTGGGGTGCAGGAGCGTCCGAGGCGCGTGTTGGATTTTTCATTGCGGTGTCTGCTTGCAGAGGTTACCGCGGATAACATTCAGACTGGTGGCGACAATAGCAACAGCCCTGAGCAGATACCCTTGAACTCAATCATAGCATCTCCAAAGAGGAGAGAAGACTGGCAAAGTTCTGAAACCAGGAACCCTGAAACAAAACATATCCCTTCATTGTACTAAGGAATGTGCATCTTGCCAAAGACTCTGTTTTTTGAATCAACATCCCCATACATAGTCTGTGTGCATCTCGGTGAGCTCAAAAACAGGACCATAACTTGTTGAAACCCTCGAATGTTTCAGATGGTCACCACCAATGTGGTCTTAAAGAGCTACCCTGCTGCAGATAGCCAGAAAATGTTGATCGTGAACGAGAAATGGGGGGCCCTTCATCAGCATTTTGCACTAGGCAGACATATTATGAAACACCGCAGTGCTGTCCATGATACTGATTATACTGTAGTCCCCTTGGACATAGAATAAAAATATGTTGTAGAATAATTCCTTAGGGTTATAGTATAATAGAAATTAAAAGCCTAAGGGGACTACAGTACAAGTGACCTTGAGATACCACCTGGCGATAAGCTAGGCAGTTCCATACCTGGGTCGCGCAAGATCGTCTGAGGCGCTCTGGCATGCTAGGCTACCTCCACAGATTCCCCGCCTAGGACATTTTAACATGCAGCCAATCGAGACCACAACTATTCCTCCTTTCTCCCTTGCTATCAAGCTTGGTACCCTCTGCATCTGTTACGCGCATACCTGAATTTCGTCTTTTTCTACACCATAGGAACAGCTTCATGTACCCTGAACCCTAATCCCAAAACCCTAAACCATACCAGACCCTCCCCGGAAGCGAACAGCAGGTTTGTGGAGCACTAGTTTTTGAGGATCCCCGCTCGGGGGATAATTTGTGGCCCCAAGTGGAAACTTCTATGAACAGAGAACCCCTTGTATACCTCTATATATCATAATCCTCATCATAGGTACCCTCACCAAAGGACGCATAGTAAACCCCCC
>CAJNIZ010001186.1:16338-28540 GCA_905231905.1 Symbiodinium pilosum | reverse complement strand
TTTAGGGTTTAGGGTCTAGGTAATCCCCCTTAATAGATAGAATCCGCCGACCTTGGGGGGCGTGCTAATACCTTCTTTGACCCAAGCCCCTGGGGGCCCCCCAAGCGCCTGGCAATGGGCTTGCCGACCTTGGGTCCTGCACAATCCCGGCAACCTGGCTTGTCGTGGATTTCCTGCACGGCCACTGAAAACTTCCAAAGCTGTGGAGTCCCGACAGCCCAGCTTGAACTAATTTTGTTAAGCAAAGGTCCAAGCGCCTGGGTGTCAGGCTGGGGGCTGCCCGAGCATGCTCATTAGGGGCCACCCCAAGTTAGGCTTATGAAGGCTTGGACAAATGGAATGCAGTGTTGATCCTGACACGGTCCCGCCCACCTGGCTTGTTGCGCCGATTGATTTCCTGCGCAACCACTGNNAAGGCTGCGCAGTCCTGGCAGCTTAGCTTGAACAAATCCTGTTGCGTCGAAACACCAAGGTTTAGGGTTTGGGCTTTAGCCATCACAACTTCTCCGCGCATGATTGGCGTTTGGGGGCCCAGGTTCCAAACCCCTAGGTTGAGCATGATGATCAGGGTGTCCACCCCAAGCCAAGATCTCATCAAGGATTGGACACGTCGGCAACAGTAATGCAGTGTTGGTCCTGCACAGACCCTGCAACCCGGCTTGTTGCGCCGATTGCTGGTTGCGCCGATTGAACTCCTACGCAGCAACTGAAAACAGCAAAGCGGCTGAGTCCCGACAGACTAGATTGGACTAATCTTGTTGCGCCAATTGGTCTCGTGCCAGCCGCTGAGAACCTCACGCTTTACGGTTTTGGCTTTGGCGATTTCTCCGCCTCTGGGTCGGCGGACTGAGCCGGAAGCTCTTAAGTCTGGCCTGGCCGTCATGGTCCAATGCGGATGCACGCCTAGCTAAAGCTATGCTTCAAGGGGTGGACGCCCCTTCCGCCAACCCCCTCCCTTGGAAGGCCAGCACACTTGGGCCTTCGTTTCTCACATTTGGCCAGCTCAAAATAACTAGGGTTTTGGAAGGTCTTGGAGCCTCATACATGTGGTGTCAAGAAGGACATTGGACCCCATTTGGGCCGCTTTCAGTTTACCTAGAGAGAACACGACCTTCAAAACCTACAAAACCTCCCAAGTAGCAAGAACATACCTGTTTCGTGCATTTCTCTCGATCGGGAGCATCAGCAGGGTGGGGTGGGCTTGGCTTTCGCATGATAGCTGGGTGGGCAAGCGGGGCCAGCGGCCAGGCCGGCACCTGACCTGCCGCCAGGCCCTAAATATGGCTTTGGGTATGTTACAATAAGATCCCCATATACCCCATGTTCTATCTACTTAAGGGCGGATTATAAACCCGTGCAACACCTGTGGGACTAATACCCTAATGTCTACGTGGCACTTAGGACCCCTGCGAAGGGCTAGCCCTCTCGGTACCCATATATAGTAGCTGTATACGGGAATCCCAGAGGATTCAGGGTCTAAGGTCCAAGCCAAGTCCCAAGGAAATATGTAGTCGTGTGAAGTGTTGCGTCGTTGCCATTTGGGGATTAATTATCGGGCTGAGGTGATGAGGAACCTTCGCGGCAGATGTCTCCGGGTTAAGAAGAACACAGAATCAAGCTGGAACCAAAACCCGAAACCACCCAAGCAACCCATAGAACAGCCTAGTTGCTAAAATGGCGCAGCACGATTGACATCCGTTCCTCTCGAGACATGCGTGCGCACAGCTTTCGCAGATGCTTTCCTATCTTCATCGGTTCTGTCTCGTGAGTCCCGTGGCAATAGCGGCATTGACAGCCATGAGGACATACTCCATTCTTGAAGATGTACACGCATCGGCGGCTGCACATCTCTGGATGTCCGAAGCTCCCGGGCTGGGCCCTAAGTTCAATGCCAGGAGGTGGGGTAAACTGTAATTCGTTCATGGCGCCAACTCTATGGAGGCAAAACTTTACCCACAAATGGAGTCTTGAGCCAATTTGGTACTTTCCCAAAATCGGCGAACTCCAACGTAATACCCAAGTCTTTATTATTGGAACCTCCCAAAAAATACCCTTATTTTGGGAAACCTCCCATATCTTGGGGCCAACGTCAGACAGAGGTCCATGAAACCACCCGCGTTTTTGTAGATTACCTAAACCCCAAGAGTATGTAGAATAATGGCTGTTTGGGCTACATCAATGGGGTTTGGGCGATTATTTTACCTACTTTTGGGGTTCAGGAACAGGTGTCCCCAAATCCCCATAATGGTTTGGTTTGAACTAATTTTCAAAAAGCTCCCAAAGTTGGCAAATTGGCACGTGGGACACCTCGTGACGAGGACTTCAAGCAAGACGTGGTTTGTATTTATGTGTACGTGGGTATGTCGTTCGTTTGTATGCATGCACCCCTCATGTGTACTCGCATCAGTCATGATGAAAGCCCCGTAGGTCCAGAGTTTGCAAAAAGCACTCGGAGAAAAGCTAGAATTAGCTTGAGTTTTTGTAACGCCAATCTTAATCAAGTTGCCCATCTTGCTGTTCGGGACGGATGCCTTCTCCATTCAAAATGGCTTATCAAATAAAAACGGCTTTACGGCCCAGGAAGGAATAAAGGCAGAAAGGCATCGCACACATGACCCTGTTCCAAAAGAATGCTAGTTACTCGCGTAGGTTATTACAACCCAAAGGGTCCATGTAGCTATATGGGGTATACTTGGGCCTTAAAGTAGGTGTATGGGAACCCTTTTGGGCCCTAAGTATATACCATATACCTACATGGACCCTTTGGGGTAAGCAAAAATTCACATCAGAAGGTCCAGCTGTAGCAGCTTCCCTGACCTCAACACTGTATGGTGGTATACCTTTCACGTGCCGGGGAGGTCAAGCATACCCTCCTCCCCAAATATACACCGCCGCACCCCCCTTTCTTACATAATCATAAAGTAAGTACCCCACTTCCAGCATACTAGAATACCGGAGCGGGGAGCACTGTTAGGGGGTCCGGGTGTGTCATAACGTAGCTCGCATAGATAGGCATCGATATAAACCCCAAAGCACGATAATCCTAATCATGGACATCGCCTTGACAAAGCAGCTAATCTTGGGAAACTCAGGGAAACCCTACATCCAGAACCCCGTATGTGACCCCAGTTCCCATTCAATTTTCCATTGTCTTTTCCATTCGACTCTCCATCATTGGGGCGAAGCCTTTGTGTAATCCCTGTTATTCGTTAGCAATCACGACCCCACACCCACGCTACCCCCTACGCGCCCCAATGGCCTCTTTGGGGGCCCCCATAATTAATAAGGACTATAGTATATTGGGGTCTATATTGGGGTCCCCTTATGTAGGGAAACTACCTTATGTATGTATATATATATATATAGCGCGATTAGTCTAACACCCCCACCCCCGTGCTCCTGTGGTCTTCGGGTTGTCTAGAATAGGTTTACAAAGGGTTATGATGTTTGTAGAGGGTTTCTGTAAGGTTGACAGAAGATTTACAGAGGGTTCAGGGATTTTGCAAGCTTCCAAAGGTTTAAGAGGTTTTCTGAAGGCTTTGTAACTTTGTAGGGCGCCTAGAAATTTCCTATATCAATATAAGGCTTAGAGATAGAGGGTTTCTAGGGGGCCGGAATCACAGCTCATATAAGGCTTGACCTGGTTCATAGGCAACAGGGCTCAGAGTTCAGGGTGAGTGTATGGGATTTTCCAAAAATTAGGAGTACCTTTATTCAGGAGGGGACAGAAGGAGTATACTATTTGGGGTTCTTTATTGAGGTACCCCACTTTATCACTGGAAACTACCATGTCTCTTTTGTCTGCTTGGAGCTACGGCTGATCTGAAATGGTTGGTATACCCGGGGAGGATGTTAACACAGTAGATATGTAATAGCGGTTTAGGGTTTAGGGTTTAGCAAGAATAGTCAGAATGTCTTGAATAACCCACACTACACATCTTACAAAGTCATGGAACACCCTCTGATGCGCTCTCCCGAACCCGACACATCGTATGATTTAACACCTATTGGAACATATTACCCTAGGGCTTCAGCTACCTCAATAATGGGAACTGGGTTCTGTATACCCTATAGTTACATAGCCCAGTAACCTACTATTTAGGCAACTGGGAGCCCTAGGGTTAGTTGATGGATATACAAAGCCACTAGGAACTTCCTTATGGAAGGGCGTCAGTGCAACGGACTATACACAAGCTATATAGTCCCCCTCAAGTAGATAGAATATGGTGTATATGGGGATATTACTATAGTGTACCCTCGGTCATATTCTATCTACTTAACGGGGGCTCTAGACCTCCACCTTGCTAGACACCCAAGCCCTTTAAGGGGGGTATAGGGGTTATGCAAGGTTTAAGGTTTACCTGGACCCCAAGCGTAGGTAGAATAATAGCCCCAGACCCTTGAAAACAGCCCCAGGGCCAAAATTCCACTAAACCTTAAACCCTAAACCCTAAGTTCAAGTTGGACTTAGGGCCTCCCAACGTCCAAAACCAAAACCCTAAAACCCCCCTAACCCCCCAAACCCCTCGTAACCGTTGCCTCTGTTTCTTGGGGTTTTAGGGTTTAGGGTTTAGGGTCTCTGTTTCTTGAAGAGCGGGCCTGCTGCCAGGCATTCTGCCACATCTCCGCAGCAGCACAAGCACCCAAAAAGCCTCGCACGGTGGGCTTATAAGGGTTTAGGGTTTAGGGTGTCGTGTTTAGGGTTTACTGTCAAGGGTGTATAGGGTTTAGGGACAAGGACACCAAGTAGCAGGATGCTCTACACTCCTGGACCCGAAAGAATGTGGAATAATGGTGTCTGCGACTCCTTCAATGACTTTGGCCAACCATTTTGCCTATGTCCCTGGGCATCCAGGAAAAACAAGCTAATACTCCTTAGGGCCTCCAACCCTACACCCTCCTAAACCCTGTTAGCACTTACTTTGGGCTATTTGGATCCCTAGAGCCCTAGGGTTGTGCTTCAGGTTGCTGGGCTCTTCCCCTAAACCCCAAACCCCTAAACCCTAAACGTTCGACCCCTAAACACCTAAACCTCTAAACCCTAACCCCTAAACCCCAAACCCTAAACCTTAAACCCTAAACCCTAAAAAGCTCCTCTTCGCAGGTTGGCTGGAAATCGCGGTCTTGCAGCGTGGGTTTTCTCAATCATCACAGGGGGCCTGGGGTGAAACCTGAAGAAATTATAAAGCCTCCACCAAACCCTAAGGGTCCAAGGACTCAAATAATAGGGTTTTTAGGGCCCAAATACTATCGTATTAATGATATTTGGACACTGAAGCCCTATTATTTGGGTCCTTGAACCCTTAGGGAAAGCTATCCAAAAATGCGTGCATCTAGCCGGGCCTACCATGCGTGAGAAGGCCCGTGACCCCCTCCCCCATCGCGGAAGCTGTCTGCTTTTGGGGATCAAGCGCGATCATCCACGAAATGCAACCACAATGAGCGTAATGCTCAAAGCGCAAGAAGACACTTAGAAAAGGTCCCAAGCTTACAATCATTCATTGCAAGAGCGAGAACGCTGCTACCGAAGCTCCAGGTTAGAGCTAGCCTTTCACTCTTGGGTTGAGGGTGCAGGGTTTAGGGACCCCAATCCATGAACCCCAGACCTTGACAACTGGACTGCTGTTACTGAACTCAGGGTAAGTTGCCATTATGAAGATAGGCTATTCTTTACTGAGCTAAAGGAATGATAATTTAATTGCCGCGGTATGTGCATATAATACATTTGCTATTACCGTGGCAAGTTCCTCAAGCCCCTATACACTCCCCCAAACTAACATGGAAACCCATATAGTCCCCTTTAAAGGAACTGTAGTCTTTATAGGGCCCTTTTTGGGTTTCCATGTTAGTTTCCGGGAGTGTAAATACACCCTATAGGACCCAAGTTTCTAGGTCATGTGCTACCTTGATTCTCCATGACACTTGAACCGAAATGCCTTAGCGTAGAGGGTCCAAGTACCAAAAATGCTGTGGTTTCAGGCACCAGCAAGTACTGTCATCTGAATGGTTTTTGGGTACCTTAGAGCCCTACTATTTGGGTAGCTGGACCCTTAGGGTAACACCAACCCAGACAAGTAAGCGAAGGCTAGCACCAAGTCCTAAGCGTCTGAACCCCAAACCCTAACCCCTGAACCCTGAACCCCAAACCCTCAGACCCTAAACCCTAAACCCCTAGCCCAAACCCCAACACCCCTAAACCCTCAAGCCCTAAGACCCCAAGCTCCAGGCCATCCAACATCATGGAGGACAGGCCAGGCCCCGCGGTACGCGCCTGTAAGGTTTCAGGGCTCAGGGCTTTGGAGTTCTCTGCGTTTAGTTTTGATACGGCCTGAACCCTAAACCCTAAACCCTTGGGGTAATGAGTTTAGGGCTTGGATTTTTTTGATCTTGCGCTTGGGCGCTTTTCGGTGGAAGGGTTGGGGTCCACGGCTTGCTGCCTTTCAGAATTACAATGCTGATTCAGGAAACGTATCTGAAAGGCGATCCGGGCCAGCTGGAACCCATACCTACCCCAAAGGGTCCAAGGACCCAAATAATGAGGTTTTACGGCCCAAATACTATAATATTAATATTCATAAGGTTTTACGGCCCAAATACTATAAGATGAATGGTATTTGGGCCCTAAAGCCCTATTATTTCGGTCCTTGGACCCTTAGGGTCCCAAACAACTTTGCCACCGAAGATATCTGCGTGTTCCAAACAGCTGTGACCCAGACCCATGATTAATAAACCCCTTGCCCTTAACGCGGAGTATAATGAGCATCCTAATGTTGATTAAGGCCCTTAAAAGGAGGGGGGGGTTATTAATCAAGGGTCTACATTAGTGAACGAAAACAGACCATCAGCGTTTCCGCTCAAGGCCTTGAAGTTACCAGGGAAGAAAAGTCAATTCAGTTTCCAGATGCTTCTCCATGTGATTCTCCATTTCTATGGTAAAGCCCCTTATTCCTAAACCCTCAACCCTAAATCATAATTGCACAACCCTAAACCCGTAATCCTGAACTCTTTAATCCTATAAAGCCTAAGCCCTTAACCCAATATCCTTAACCCAAAGCCCTCTGCACCCTCAATCCTAAGCCCTACAGGCAGAAAACCCCCCAAAATGTAACCCTGCTTCAGGCCTCAGACATGCCACCCGCAGTAGGTTTAGGGTTCAGGCCTTAGGGTTGGGTTTAGGCTTGAGGGACTAGAGTCCCTCCTACACTCTAAACCCGAAACCCTACAGTAGGGTTTAGGGTTTAGGGTTTAGGGTCCCTACATGCAAGATTACACCACCCCCGCCCCAATACGGTGCGCTAATGAATCTGTAAAGGGGTGGGCTGCTCAAATTTCAAGTTCTACAAGGAGTCCAAGACTACAAAATGAATACCAACCCTAAACCCTAAACCCTTGTTTTGAACTTCTATACTGCCCAACTCAACCTCATGGTGCAGTGCGCCCCAAACGATCAAAGATTAACGCCGAACCTAATAATAGTCCGTAGTTCCGTCCTTATACCCAATTGTTATATAGTAGTTTCCATGTCCTTTTCAAATTATCCCTATATGAACCCATTAATATACCCTATATTCCATTTACTCAAGGGGGACGAAGCCGCAAAACCTTCAGGCTAATAAACCCTAAACCGTGGCACGCATTGCAAATCTGCACAGGCTTTTACTGTCCGCGCAGTTGACAGAGATAATTGGAGCCCTCTGACTGTCTCGAGGACCAAGTCGCCGCAAAAAGATCTTTGGGTTTTGGGGCTTCCCTGGGTCCAAATACGTGCAGCATAATGGTTTCTTACGACTTTCATGACCTTTTATGGAATTTGGTTTTGGGCCAATACTTTCCCTAAGTTTGGGGTCCAGGTCGTCTGTAGATGTCTGTATCACAGACTTCAATTACTTTGGCAACGTCATGGAATCTTCTGCGCCGCTGAAGGCCCTGAAACAGGTTCCTAGAATTCAATAAGCCCGGAAGTGAGTAGCTAATCGGTTTAGGGTTTAGGGTAGCCTCAAAATTTTGATGTCAAAGTGACACCTTACCTTGTCAGACCACCAACGCGTTCTTAAGATGAGTGCCAGCGAAATGTAGCTCTGCAAAAGAGCCCTCCTCTACAAGAGCCGTTCCCCAAGGGTCCATTAACGGATACAGTATATACTTAGCGCCCCAGGGGCGTCCCATATAACTATTTTAAGGACTATAAATATATATATATATACAATATGAGCCATTATCCAAACTCCTAGTATTCCCCTTAATAACCCTATACTAGTCACCTATATGATCCCGATATAACCCCCCCTTCAAGGAGTTTAGATTCTGGCTCATATAGCTACGTCGACCCCTTGAGGTCGTGGTACAGTTTCTTTGGTCCTGGAGGTGCCAAATGGTCCTACTGCGACAAGGCGATAAGCCAAGAGCTAGAAACGGAGTGCAAAGAATCAATATAGGGATCATATCGAGGACTAGTATAGGGGTTATTACGGGGGATACTAGGAGTTTGGATAATGGCTCATATTGTATATACACTTATAGCCCCCCAACCCGACGCAGGGCCCCCCCCTACCCTCGCTGAGCCAACACCCTTCAGAAGGACACTCCAACGAAACCTTAATGTACTTAGGCCATATACAATATTTGCCCTGTTATAATGTAGTAGTTTCCATTCTATTTTGCATTATCCCAATATAACCCTAATCTCTTTTGTGACCTTGCTCTTGGCAGCGGATTTGCAGCCCTCTCGGCGCAAGCCTTCTCCAAGTGGCTCTGGGGATCTCACGCTCCAGAAACACATATAAAGTTTTGGGGTGTAGGATGATTATGTGGGAGAGTTCTACTTGAGGTCTCCGAAATCGGACACCAAAAACAGACCTGCTTCATACAGGGTCGCTTGACAACCCGACGAGACAATGCTGACCTGCGAGGCTCAACAAGAACAACGCCTCTTCCGTTTAGCGGAGACCTTCAGATGATGGTTTTGCAAAATCAGGGTCACTCTTGGGGAGTTCCTATCATAGGGATTAAGATGCCTTTGGGGGCTTTTGCAAACACGTTTTGGGTTTAGGGGTTCTTTTTTACACCTCGGATGGTTACAAGGACAAAGCCCTAAACCCTAATCCCGTTTAAGCCACTTGAGGGTCAGATGTCAGCTCCACCGAGGCTTCGTGCTAGGAGCCTCAGATTAAGCAGGATGGGGGCTAAGATGAGGGCAGCCCAGGCGGGTACTGTCAGGACTCTGGTGCTTGGGCTCGGGGAACTAGAGCCCTGTGCGCTTCCATTGGCAGGGCCGTCCGTGTCCTGGTTCTCAAAATACTGAAGCAAAGATGATAACATCGAGGCTCTGAAGCGGGCAATCTTCATGCACAAGCCCAAAGGGTCCGTGCAGACATATGATATACACCTAGGGCCCCAAGTATATACTGTGTAGCTACTTGGGCGGTTTGGGAAATGCAATGCAACCAAGATGCTCGATGGGGCTTTGAGAAAATCAGTGACAGCCATCGCTGTCCTGCCGCAGAGCGCTTCATGTTTTCTGGACCTTTCACATACCCGCAATGGCCCAAGTTGAGGAGTACATGGTCCAGTATTGTTCAGGCGTATGTAAGCCAACCTTTTTCTGGGCATGTGCGTGGTCAGGCTTAAGAACCCTAGCCAAAAAAAACAAGGAACTGCACTCGAAGGTCCGTTTACATAATCTCCCTGGCACTAAGACAAGCCTGAGGCCTGAGGCTCTCTCGGGCAGGATGCTCGCAGGTTTTCAGCTTGTTTTTCTTCTGATGAATGGTACCTTGGGGTTTTCAAGTGTGTAAGTCAGGAACAGAAACAAATGTCTATACTTGGATGAGGGATGCGGGCTATAGATACCCAAAGGGTCCATGTAGCTATATGGGGTATACTTGGGCCTTAAAGTAGGTATATGGGAACGTATATACCATATACCTACCCTAAACCCTAAACCCTAAACCTAAACCCTAAACCCTAAACCCTAACCCTAAACCCTATACCATATACCTACATGGACCCTTTGGGATAAGAGCTTCAGCGCCCAGTATCACCCAGCCGGCTTCCAGCTATGAAGTTCTCACCCCCTAAGCCTGGCCTGGGTTGCTGTTAAGGAACTCAAATTAAGTTACCATAATGGGTATATATAGTAAATAATAGGTTTTCCCCAATAAAGTAACTTAATTTAAGTTCCTTAACAGCAACCCAGTGGTGTCTAGCCCTGAGGCTCCATACACCCAAGCAATCCTAAGTACTATGTCTCACTGAGAGTTGGTCTTGCTAATCCTGCATGTTTACACGGACCCTCACGAACACGCTACAAATTCGCCATAGAATCTGACAACTTCCGCGAAAAATGCACGCACTGCGCATAGACTCCTATAAACAATTCTGATAAATCTCTGGACAGTCTCCAGATGAATCTCATGAGATCGACAAACAACGAAAAAGTCCATGATTTCCAAACTCGCACACGCACACCCTTACGGTCCCTTCGCATGCGTTATCGGGTTATAAGGTTCAGGTTCAGGGCTTAGAGGCCAAACAATGGAGAATCACATGAGAAATGTAAATGGAAACTCTCAAGCCAAAAAGTCCCAACCCCAATGCCCCAACATCAAAACCCAAAACACCGGCCCTTAAGCCCCACCACGAACCTTACACCTTCTTAGGCCCATTGAGAACAGTTCTTCTAAAGGGGAGATCTAACTTCCTCATCAAGATCACCCAGAACGAAGCACATAATTGGGATATGCAGGTTTTCTGCCTGGTGGTCTCTTGAGTGATGCCCTAAGAAGCCTAGTACGTGGGTACTCATCCGGTAATAGTCTCTACTCTTGGTAACATTAATTCTCTTCGTATACTCATTCACCAACTGAGTGGGGTCAGTGCCCAGCCTAAACCCTAGTACTCCTGGCCGCCCGGGTCAGGAACTCTACCATACGCCCAAAACCTCAAAACTTCTAAGCCCCAAGCCCTGAACCCCCATCCCACATCCCTCAACCCCCCAGCCCCAAACACTACATCCTTGACCCTCAAGCCCTGTACCATATGACAATAATCCGCCCCTTGAGCCAGCTAATGTGTGTAAGTGCGCTGCTCCACTTGAGCCAGACATGTTGTAGGCTGGGATGTTGCTGAGGAACTTCATTTACGTTACTATAGTCGGGAAACCATATTAATTACCATATATACTCATTGTGGTAACTTAATTGAAGTTTCTTAACAACAACCCAGTGTAGGGTAATTACGTGACCCGCAAGTCTAACAACTCCTTCGAAGGGGGTAGTATAGCAACTATACCAAGCTATAAGGTTTGTGGTAGGGTGGTATAGCGTATACTGTAAGGCCTTCTCTCGAGCTGTCAAAGGAGCTTAGACTGCAGCCCAGATGCTGCCTACAGTACAAACATAAAGTGTCTTGCATGGCAGGTAGCAAACCTCCACCTACTCCTACTCCTCCTACCTCTACTCTGCTTCGTTCTACTTCTACTCCTACTGCTACTCCTCCAGAATGAAGTTGAATGTGCAACCCCAATCTGTTCCTCAACCCCCCCGAATCCCCCTGAAATACTTCCTCCTCAAGCCCATCCCAAAAAAATCCATGCAGAGATATGGTATATACTGAGGGCCCACAAGGTTTCCCTACAACTATTCACTCAACGGACTATGTTTGCCTAAGCAAAGACTGCGGAATAGCGCCAGCATTATGTGGACCCTATATTGCTAAATGGACCCTCTGACCCTAAACCCTAAACCCTAAGCCCTGAACCCTATAAGCCCTAAACCCTAAACCTTGAACCCTAAACCTTAAACCCTCAACCCTAAACCCCCCATGTTACACCCACGGCCGGTCCCGGCCATACCGGCAATGAGACCTAGGCCCACAGCGGCCCAGCAAAGGCCAAGCTTCACCTGCCGCGGACTTTGGGGTTGAGGGTTTAGGGTTTAGAGTTTAGGGGTTATATAGGTATTATAGAGGTTTATAGGGCTATATAGGGGTTCTACTGGGGTTATATTGGGGTTATATTGGGGTTATATTATATTCGGGTTATACTAGGGTTATAGTAGGGGTTGAGGGGTTACATAGGGATTATAGAGGTTTATAGGGTTATATAGGGGTTATATATTGGTTATATAGGGATTATTCGGGTTTATAGGGGTATATAGGGGTTGTATAAGGATTATAGGGGTATATGGGCGTTATATTGGGATAA
>CAJNIZ010001186.1:0-13966 GCA_905231905.1 Symbiodinium pilosum | reverse complement strand
GTTTAGGGTTTAGGGTTTAGGGTCCATGTAGCTATATGGGGTATACTTGGGCCTTAAAGTAGGTATATGGGAACCCCTTTGGGCCCTAAGTATGTACCATATACCTACATGGACCCTTTGGGCAAGACTTCCCGAAGGCTCCTCAAGGTCCTAGGTCTTGTTAGAATTTAGGGTTTTGGGTTTCAAGTCACATATGGTCTTCTTGTTTGGGACGCCCATCTATGAAGTTCCCTGAAGGATTCCTGAATTTAGGTTGCTGCTAATAAATTAAGTTACTGCAATCTAGGTATACAGCAAATAATGGGGTTTCCATATTGCAGCAATTACCTAATTCAACCTTCTGAACAGCAACCTTATATGCCTACTATATACCCTATATGTACCCTTAAGGATCCCTAGAATTCCCCGTATAGTCCCAAGGGCCCATATTACCCTAAACCGTAAACCCTAAAAACCCTAAACCCTAAAACCTGAACCCAGGGTTTAGGATTTCAGCTTTTGGGTCCCGACTCACTTGTCTCCATGAGATTGGTTGGCTGCGGCTCGGCGAAGAGTTTCGCCTACTCTTGGGGTTTAGGGCTCAGGGTTTAGGGTTTAGGGCCGGGAGAATGGAAAAGAGAATGGAAACACCTTTTTTGGTGTAGGGTTCAGTGCTTGGGGTTGGGGACCTAACTCAGAGGATAGATGGAAAAGAACATGGATACTGGTTTGAGGAGGGGCGGTGTATTGCAGGGATTGTATGCAGGGACCTCAACAACTAGAATAGGCCGCTAGGATATATTGTAATGAACTATTGAAGAACTGTGAAGAACTCATTTGGGCAGCTACTCAAGATTCTACTCCAGAAAGCATGATTGAGGAATTTAGGCGTTTATGATGTGGAGCTCAGAGTTCTGGAGCTCGAGGAAGGAAAACTCCTTCGAACTCTCGGGGTGAAATGCCAGTTTGCGAGTCTATGGGTTAAAGAGCACAGAAAGTCATCCAAAACGCCCAAGCTGCTGCCGACACTGTGGCTACAACCCGTTCGAATAGGTTGGTTGGGCTGTAGCCGAGTAAGAAGGTCGAAGCTCTGAAGGCCTAAGATGTTGATATCTTCTGGGACGTCACATCCTGATTCGCCTTGGTAATACTTGCTTGACTGATGCCTAGTCTGGTACACACAAGCAGCACATTAGCCGTTAGAGTCCCCATTAGGTAGATAGAATATGGCTTTGGGTATATTATTCATAAGATCCCCATATACTCTTAAACCCTAAACCCATAAACTAAAAACTCCAGAAGCAGCCCTACCCAACGCAAGTGCACCTGCCAAACCCATGCCACACTACTAGTTCACGACTACGCGGGGGCAGTTCGACGTTACAGCAACCCCCTGAAGATTTTATGTTGAAAAATCAAACACATGTCTGCCATAAAGTCTTAAAGTAATACATTCCCTAAGGATCCAAGCATACAAATAATACCTACATTGGGCCCTAAAGTCTGCGAATATTACCTACATTGGGCTATTGGGATCCCGAGGGATTCCGTCAACTCCTAGAGAAGAGCCCAAGCTCCAAAACCGCGAGTCCCCATCTCCTGGAAACTCTGCAGCCTATCCTGGGTGGTACCTAAACCCCCCAAGTATGTAAAATAATAGCCCTAAACCCATAATTTACAGCCATAAAGACCATTATTTCACATACTTTTAGGGTCCAGGTACTGCAAAATCTGCCCACATCATTTTGTGAATGGGATCCCCTTGACAAGAATAAGGGAAGTGCAAGATCATCCCTAGTTAAGTTGACATCCTAAAAACCTAAACTCCCCGCTCTAAACTTAAGCCTGTACCCTTACTTTGTCCCCTAAACCCTAATCTCCCTACCCTGAACCCTAAACCCTTAACCCTTAACCCTGAACCCTGAACCCTAAATCCTATAAGCCCTAAATCCTAAACCCTAAGCCCTGCACCTGAACCCTAAACCCTAACCCCTAAACCCCCCTTCACCCTAAACCCTGAACCCTAACCCCTAGACCCTTGACCCTTGAACCCTTGAACCCTAAACCCTAACCCTAAACCCCCCAACCTTCAACCCCAAACCCTAACCCCTAAACCCCCCAACCTGAATTATAAGCTATAGTCTAAACCCCTAGTATCCCCCTAACTAGTCCCCTATGTAAGCCCCTGTATAACCCCCTTTAAGGTATTTAGACTAACCCTAAACCCTAAACCTTAAACCCTAAACCCTAAACCCTATAGCTCATACAACCATGGCTGTGGCGCCTGGACAGCGCCCGGGGTGGCCAGGACTCCGTGGCCTGGGCTCTCGGGGCAATTCTTGAGGCAAGTTTGGTTTAGGGTTTATGTTTTGGGGATTTGGGGTTTGGGGTTTGGGGTTTAGGGTTTAGGGTTTGGGGTTTTGGGTTTGGGGTTTAGGGTTTAGGGTTTGGGGTTTAGAGTCTTGGGTTTTGGGTTTTAGGGTACCACTATGTAGTGTAGAAGCCATAAGAGCCATATGTTGATGCCATGGGGTTCTCAGCTTGGACAAGGGGGGTTGGGTTACCAAGATCTTCTTGATCTCATCCACGTTGAAATGAAGAGGGCGAAGTTCTTACAAGTACTCTGACGGCCGATTTTAGTGATGTGCTCTGCCAGAACGATCAGACGTAAAACTGTTGCAATTACTGCTTTCTGGATGCAGTCAAGAGCAGCAATTGACAGTGTATAACCAGGAAAGGGTACTTGGAAAGTAGAAACAGCGTAGCTGGCACTTGTCCCAATGTCTTGAAAAAGAGAGACTCTAAGTAGTGAATCGTGAGTAGCATTAAGGGCCTCCTACCTGGCCCATCTGAGCGGGTAGTCCTCCGCCTGTAAGATTAGTGCTGCGTAGGCTGACTGGGCTGCCTGTTTATTATTGCAGGTGGTTATTCTTAATTACAAAGAGATGTTAGGGAGACGAAATACGAAGCAATCTTCTATCCAGCCTTTTCCTTTGAGTAGGAAGCAGCAGGGTCGCTGCTATGCTGAACCTTTTCGAACACGCACAGCCCGACGGTTGATACCAAAAGTCCTGCATGACTCTACGTGTCTTACATGTAGGGAATTCTGTCATTCTGTTATTCTAGCCTACCCGGCCAGGCAGGCTACTAACATCCCCAAAGGGTCCATGTCGGTATATGGGATATACTTGGGCCTTAAAGTAGGTATATGGGAACCCCTTTGGGCCCTAAGTATATACCATATACCTACATGGACCCTTTGGGATCAACAGGGAGCATACTTGAGCCTTCATAGCTGGAACCAGGCTGCGTTGGCTTCCTTGGTGCTGCCCACTCGGTTTATCAACGGCGCGTCCATGACTTCCGCTGCGATGGCAACGGCCCATCGGACAGAACAAAACGATGAGGGTTTAGGGTTTAGGGTTTAGGGAATAATTGTATCAAAGCTCTTGGGAATGTACATTCAAACCCCAAAGCACATATTTAGGGGTATGTAGGGCATGGACAAGAAAAACACTATCAACACTGAACATCTGATACCCTGAACCCCACGCTGAATGAGCACAAAACTTTTGGAAGCCTACGCTTCCCCTAAACCTCAGGGGTCTAGGTACCTAATAATTGGGTACTGGGTACACCAAATATGTTATTCAGGTTTTGGGAAAGTATGTGAATGTTGGGTACTTGGACACTTAGGGAAAAGTGTCTTCTCTGTCACCTGCCACGCTGGCAGTCGTTTTGAAAGCTCCCGTGTCTTTGACCTGCCCATCATGGTCATGTCAGAACTACCAGAAGTAAGCAACAAGCCACTTGAGAATGTTGCACATTTGTTTCTGTAAGTTTGATTCCTCACATGGACCCGAAGCATCCCCTTATGTTTCCGAAGGGGCTCTGGAAAAAAAAACAAGTTTTGAGAAATGCACGCGTTGAGGTGTATAAAGGGTTGTGGCTGGCCCTGTTGATCTCCGTAGCTTTGAGCAACAAAAGCTGCGTGCGGGCAGCAGGCGCGTCAAGGAGAAGGTCAAGCCAAGCAGTTTAGGATTCCCTGTGCGCATGGGTTCCATCAAATGCAAACTTTGAAGAGTACCTCTAACACCCTGATGGACTGCAATAAACTTCCTGGCGCTTAAGGGCCAGCGGGCGAGTGGATACCTAAGCTAGTAGTCTGTCCTGACATGTCTTCCCCGACACAGTATATAGTCCCCTTAAATAGATGGGGTATACGGGGATCTTATTCTAATGTACCCAAAGCCATATTCTATCTACTTAAGGAGAACTACCTATGGTCCCTTTCCCACGCCGCCTTGGGCAGAGCAAATTCGACTCCAGTTGTCAAGTGTCAAGGGCTTGGGAATGGCAAATCACTTCCCGCAGCCTCGGAACAGTGGTTTAGGGTTTAGGGTTCAGAATTATAAGCCCATGATTTCAATAAAAAAACAATATACCCAATAGGGTTTAGGGCTATAAACCCATGATTCCTATGAAAGTCAATATACCCAACCCAAGATTTCTGGATCTCAATCCCCCCGGTTCATTAATGTTCATTACATATACACTTGCCGCGAAAAGGCCTCTTTTGAGAACCTTTTCGTAATATCGGGATGGTTATTGATAGGGGGGACTATAGTATTCGGACCCCAACGAGTGCTACTGAGGTATGTTGCGCCCAAGGCTTTTTCATACTTGGACCCTTCGGGTAGGGCTTATGGTTAAGGCTTTGCGAGTATGTCTTAGCGTCTCTGCTGCGAACAGGGGGGGTTCAATTGTGATCGTCCTGGTGCCAAATAGACGTGCTCGCCGCGGATAGCTCCCCTAAACCCTAAACCCTAAGTAGTAGTTTCTATGTTGTTTTTCATTATCCCTACAAGCCCTACATAACCCGATAGAATCTGTATATAACCCGATCTAACCCTAAACGACATCAGCATCGCAGACAGCTTGACGGAATTACCCTGTGCATCTTACAGGTCTTCTGCCTGCTCACCCCTTCGTGCTACCCTCGAGCTTCCAGGACACTCTCAAACCCTTACAGAGCTTCTCACGCCCCCCGGCATCAACTTCAAACTGTCTGTGCCCACCAATGCAGCAGTGGATTAACAGAGGCAGGAAAGAGCAGAGTATTCTGAAATCTACCGCACGAAATTTGGGGTCTAGACTCCGGGGGTTCTTACACCCAACATTAAACAAGCCATGCGTCAACCTGTAATCCCTATAATCCCCCTTAAGTAGATACAATATGGGGTATATGTGGATCTTATTCTAATATACCCAAAGCCATATTCTATCTACTGAAGGGTGAATATAACCTCAGGAAAGGTCTTGAAGCCGCAAGCCTCCACCAGATATGCGAGGGCCGTCTCCCATTGTTGCATCTCACCAGCAGTCACCACAACGCCTCTTAAACGGCAAGTGAACTTGGGACAGATTTTGGGTTCTGGGTTTATAGTCCCCCTGAAGTAATATGGCTTTGGGCTTGGGGTAGATTATAATAAGATCCCCATATACCCCATATTCTATCTACCAAAGGCGGACTATAGGGGTTTAGGGTTTAAGAAAGTGTTTTGAATCCAGTATGTGTGGGCCTCTCAAGACTGCCATGAGCACCAGCATTCAGAAAGCCCTCCTTTGGATGCGTCGCCCTAAACTGGGTTGCTGCTAAGGAGCTTAAATTAAGTTACCATAAACAGGAAACCCTACTATTTACTATATACCCATATTATGGTAACCCTAAGCCCGAAATCCCAAACCCTGAACCCTATAAACCCTATATATATATATATATTTTTTTCCACGTACAAGTAGCCATTATAGTGGCTGTATTGAAGTTCCTTAACAGCAACCCAGAAAACCACCACATCAAGTGCGCCGGCTTGAGGTTCGAACGCAATGTTCTGCTGGAGGCTTTGGGATGACGGGGCTTTCCCAAAATGGGTTTAGGGTTTAGGGTTTACAGTTTAGGGTTTAGGGTTTAGGGTTTACAGTTTCGGGTTTAGGGTTTAGGGTTTACAGTTTAGGGTTTAGGGTTTACAGTTTAGGGTTTAGGGATTAGGGGTTACAGTTTAGGGTTTAGGGTTTAGGCGTTACAGTTTAGGGTTTAGGGTTTAGGGTTTAGGGTTTACAGTTTAGTGTTTAGGGTTTAGGGGGAAGATATGGGAGATTCCCAAAATTAGGGCTACCTCTTTGGGGGCCCCCATAATAAGGACTATGGTATTTTGGGGTCTATAATGGGGTCCCCCTATTCTGGGAAACTACCATATACAGTAGGGTTTATGTAGGGATAATGGTAAAGAAAATGAAACCACGATCTTAGAGTCTTAGGCTTTCCTTGACTGAAGGTTCATGCGATGAGGGCCTCTTTGGGCATAGGCTTTCATATCTGACAAAGCTAGTATCCGCGTCTTGATGATGTTGGGCTGCACATTGCCTCGCAAAGCTTTCCTCACAAGGCAAAACCTGTAAGCCCAAGTACCTACAGGCTCATGGTTTATTGATACTAAGTGGGGCTAAAGGCTGCTAAACCATAGGTAATTGGGGTTGTACTGTTGCACCCTAAGCCCGAAACCCTAATCCCTAAACCCTATATCCTAAACCCCCTAAGCCCTAAACCCTAGGGAAAGGAAGGTAGGTCCTGAGAACTCATGTCTGGCCTTTTCACAGTGGATTTCTGGCTTCCAAGGCTGCCGGACGCGCACCTACCCTAGGCTCGAAATGGTGGTTTCCCAAAACTAAGGGGTAATCTTTGGGGGTCCCCATCATAACGGCTATAGTATTCTGGGGTCTACATTGGGGTCCCCCTATTTTGGGAAACTACCATATATTATACAGTAGGGGCTATGTAGGGATAATGTCAAAACCCTAAACCTAACAAATAGCCCAGTGTAGGTCTTATTTTACTATTTGCAGCCTTGGGGTTTAAAGTTTAGGGTTCCCGGTTTGGTGTAGTGTGCACCTTAGGGATGAGGCACACTGCACCATAATCGAATCATACCTGGTTTTAGGGCCCAAATACCATATATATATATATATAGTCGTGTTTGGGCCCTAAAACCCTATTATTCGGGTCCTTGGACACTACACCCTAAACCCTACACATTTCCAAAGAAGCTTGCAAAGCGCGTGGCTTCTGATTGGTTTCGGTCAGTTGCAGGCCTTGAGCAATTGGAGCTAAGGGCCCATGTAGCATAGTATATACTTAATCTCTAAGGTCGTGATTTGGGTTTAGGGTTTAGGGTTTAATCCCGAAGGTAGTGATTTGGGAAACCTGTTGAGCCCTCTGTGTATACTATCTTCTTACACGGACCCTTTGGGGAGGCTATGTCTGAAGAAGGCTGTGCACGCGTTCAGTGCTTAGATTGACAAGTGGCTGAGAGTTTAGGGTTTAGGAGACTCGGCCTACCCCCAGAACAGGATTCCATGGAACTTTGAATTATCACAATGAAGAACCTACTGTTGATGCAAACATCCCTGACCTTAGTCTGCAATAATCCCAAAGAAGTCCCCATGTAAAAGGTGCTTAGGGTCATGCAGTATAATTTGCATCTACCGTATGACTCCCACATGACTCTGACTGGAGTTGGGTTTTCAAGTCAGCTATAGTCTAAACCCCAAGTATTCCCCTAAATATCCCCTATAGTAGTCCCCTATATAGCCCCCCTTGATGAGTTTAGACTATAGCTCACGTAGCCCTACGTAGTGATTAGTTGTTGCAGGGATGCCATGGCAGGGTCAGAGGCAAGCTATGCCCCAAACCCGAAACCCTACCACCTGAACCATGACCTGGCAAGCTCAAACCCTGAAGAAAGAAAGGAAGCTACACTACAAGGATTTAGAGCTCAGGGTTTCGGGCTTGGGTTTAGGGACTTCTGGGAAGGTACCCGGAAATGCCTTCATACAACGTGCGGCTTGGAGAAATCTGATTGCGCTGCGCCTGCGCGAGTTTGGGCTAGAGGTGGCTTCGGCAGCTATCATTTGGAAGCTTCTTAAAAGAGAGGGCCCCCAGATATGTAGAAGGGGTATGAAGATGATAGGGGTCCTCCTTCAAGATTCAACAAGGATTATGTTGATAAACTGCCATCGGTGTACCCTGAGACACCTGCTGCCTTGTGAATTACGAAGGGGGCTCCCAAGGGCTCGTTTCAGGTACTTTGCTTTTAAATGTTTAGCACACGGAACTGTTAATGTGGTACGCAGTGAAACATGCCACAGGAGATCTATATGCGTAGGTTCCTTTGAAAAACTCATACGGATGTAATTTAGGCGAACATGCTAAGGAAGCTACATGAACCGGAGTCTGGGTATGCGGTTGTAAGATATAGCGGATTTTTAATAACTGTTAGAACTGCAAATCCTGCTCTAGCACCATCATTAGCAAGGTGTATTGTACTCAGACTCTTGCCGGATTCTTAGTATCAACTCCATAAACCCCTGTATACCTCTAGTGCTCTTCCATTCAACAGTTTTATCACATCTCATGTTGATTCTCCACTATTGGGGGGGGGTAATATCCCTGACCCTAAACCCTAACCCGGAAACCTAAGCCAACTTAAACCCTACACCCTAAACCCGAAATCCAGTAACACTCCTACTCAAAGCCACTGTCTTGAATCCTACTCCCTAAGCCCTTGACCCTATCGACCATACGTTGCCAGGTTGGGGCCTGCAAGTATCCAATGGCTACCTTTAGGGTTTAGGGCCTAGGATTTGGAGTTAGGCTTTGGAGCTCAGGGTTAGGGCTTAAGATTTGGAGTTTAGGGTTCAGAGTCTAGGGTTTAGGATTTGGGGTTTCAGGGGTTAGAGGTTTGGGCTTAGGGGTTAGGATATGGGGTTTAGGGCTTGTAGTGGTTACAACAGCCCTCGAGGGCCAACCGCCCGAATTGATCCCTTTCCCCTAGCATTAAACCTCACGCAGACCTAACATCGAATATTCCCATTGCGGCTTGCTGATAAATAAAGGGGTCAGTAAATATTCGGAGGGTGGGGGGGGGGTTTCCATATCAGGGGGAGGGGATTACTATCTACTTTGCGCCCCGAGGCGTTTATGTGGGGAAAGATGCGCTGTATAGATATGTGGACCCGATCGACTACTGACTTCTGGCAAAATACTATTCTTCGACATTCCTCTCCCCAAACCCTAAACCCTAATCCCTAAACCCGAAACCCTAAACCCTAATCCCTAAACCCCTAAACCCGAAACCCTAAACCCCTAAACCCCTAAACCAAGCCTGTGGCCATGAACTCCATGCACCAGGCCCTAAACAACGTAAACCAATCTCGTGAAGGTTCAGCCGTGAATCAGCGCTCTATGTCTCCATATGTTAGGGTTTAGGGTTTAGGGTTTAGGGTTTAGGGTACATAAAGGCCCCCTTAAGTAGATAGAATATGGCTTAGGGTATATTATAATAGGCTCCCCATACCCATATTCTATCTACTTAAGGGGGAATATATAGATATATACATATGTATATATATGTATACGCATATGTGTAAATATACCCCTGTAGATCCCTGTACATATTCGTTCACTCTTATATATCCCTTCGTATGTATATGTGTATATATATATATACATATGCACATATGCTCACACATATGTCCCTTTAGCTATCCTTGGAATTACAGCAGCTGCCTCTTTCAGAATCGCTTCTGCTCGAGGCACTTCGGCAGCCCTGACAGTTCACAGCAAGAATTTGTAAAACGGATTGTAGGGTTTGGCGTTTAGGGATGCTGGGGTTTAGGGTTTGGGGATTCTGGGGTTTGGGGTTTGGGGATTCTGGAGTTTAGGGTTTAGGGATTCTGGGGTGTGGGTTTAGGGATTCTGGGGTTTAGGGTTAGGGATTCTGGGGTTTGGGGTTTAGGGATTCTGGGGTTCGGTGTTAAGGGTTTCTGGGTTTTGAGGTTTAGGGTTTAGGATGATAGTGTGTGGGGCTTAGGGCCTTTAACCTGGTCTAGCAAGGGAGCTCATGCTCCTGCAAGGCTATCAGGCTTTCAAGGCCACCAGAAACCAGAGGAAACAAGAGCCGTGCTGAAATCTCACAGTCTCCTTGTACCCCAAGAGAAGGGATCAACTCTCAAGCACTACAAACAACTTTAAAACATCACCAAGAACAAGTTGTCTTCGCAACGATGGCCATGGGGGGCCTTGGCCCAGGCCGTTTACCCTCAAGTCCTGGAGGGGCTTGCGCGGAGCGGTCCGGGATTCGGAGCCACACGCACCAGAGATTACAGCTTGCCCTGAGGGTCCAAGTACCTAATAATCAGATACTTACCCAAAAGCTCAAAAGCTGTACTATAATTACTATTACCCAACACCCAAGCATCAGATTATTGGGTACTTGGACCCTACACCCTACACCCTACACCCTATATACCCCCTATATACCCCTATATATCCCCTTCAAAGGGACCTAATTATTGGGTACTTGGACCCTCTGGCTTGGGAGGCTGTTTAGTGGTTGTGGCTTGGCGTTATGGCTCGAGGCCGAAGGTTAGCGCTCAAGGTGTAGGTTCAGAGTTTATGCCTTCAGGACATGGTGCGTTTTTGTTGGTTTAACGCCAAGGTCCTAGAGTTGTGGATTAAAGGTTTCGGTTTCCCTCAACCCCAATATAACCCCAATATAACCCCAATATAACCCTAATATAACCCCATATACAACCCCAATATAACCCCAATACAACCCCAATACAACCCCAATATAACCCCAGTATAACCCTAATATAACCCCAATATAACCCTTATTCAGTGGGAGCCTCTATACATCTTTGCGCAGATGAAGACCCACAGCAACTTGGCCCAGGGGCCCGCCAGAACTTCTGCCCCCCAGGAAACTTCTGGTGATTGGTAGGGAATAGGGGGATACATTATTATAGGGATTATACTCTATAAGCCCTACAAAGCACTAGGAAGAAAACGTCCCAGATCCTGCTTGGCTTGGCTAGGTAGCTGGTCACGAGCTAGATATGTGAGGATTCTTGAAAATCATTGCTGGACGGCGACGGCACCCTCTTCAGTGTCGGTCCTTGTGACTTTGACCTCTGCTTCAGACATCAAGGGCCAATGCCGTAACGTTGGTCGCATGGCTGGATGATGTTGCGAGGCTGTAGCAGTGTGGCATGCTGGCGCAGGACTGCCGAGCTGAGACTTCGACGCGGACCTTCATCAGGTGTTTTGCGAGCGCGTCTGCAAATCACCGCTCAGGCAGAGGATAGAAAAGGCAGGAAGCCAGGCAGAGCCATCGGCCAGTATGGTACGATGTTCAAGTATTGCATTGCGCTAAATCTTTTGAAGGATCTCCTCATTGATGCGTCTCCCGGCTTCTAGCGCCTACAGTACTGTAGGCCTAGGAGGAACCCCCTTCTGAGGCCCTTTTCCCTTTTGGAGAGGTACCTGAGGCCCTTTTCACCTAGTCCAACACATTGACCCTAGCTTGAGGAAGCGAGATCCGCTGGAAGACTGCGGGGCATGATATAGGAATTACAAATGGGTTATAGGGAAAGCATATGTAACGGTTACGATTGATTTATATGGGCGATCAAACTTGCAGACACCATCTGGGATCTGTTGAGGCTTAAAGGCAAGGACGCAGCCAGGTCAGCGTCCGCACATGTATGGATTTCGGTTCAGAGTTTACGCCCAAACCCTGCGACAACCAAAACCTAATGGACAAATCCAAGCTTGCCCCAAACTCAGCTTGAGACGAGATGTTGCAAGAAACTGACTTGATACGGTTGATACTTACCCTGCATTGTACTCTAGTATACTAAGGTCATGCAGGAAATCTGGTAGCAACAGTAAGTGCTACCTGCGATGTTGTCCAATCTAGCCGAGAGTGTGACATCTCCTTCGAAGCCGCCGGAGAATTAACCATGGGTAGACGGGGCCAAAAAAAAACTACTAGTGAGAAACCAAGGATTGGGTACTTGAGCCTTCTTGGTAGGTCCCTAAGTTCTATACCCTGAAGCCTAAAGGCTAAAACCCTATATCCTAAAGCCCTGAACCACTCAACCCAAATCCCATGGCTGGGCACCGACCGCCTGCAGAGAGATAAAGTTTCTTCGTAGGCCTGGACGGGCAATTGAGTCCCTAAACCTTAAACCCTAAACCAAAACCCGTTGTATATCCTAAGCTCTAAGACCATAGGGATCCAAATAACCCAATGTAGGTAATATTTACAGACGTTAGGGCCCAATGTAAGTATTATTTGTATACTTGGATTCCTATACAACCCCTATATAAACCCAGTTTCCATTTCATGTTCCATTTTCTTTTCCACTTGATTCTCCATTATACTTGGACCCCTGTATACACTATACAGGGAGTATTTTGAGAAATGCCGACTTATAGGGATCCTCTATAGGCTTCAACTTAGAAAGCTCCCAAATAGCGAGGCGCGGAAGGAATAACAGGGCTCTTGGGTTTTGAGTATTCCGAAGGCTCCATGTAGGTACTATTTATGGGGTTTAGGGCCCAATGTAGGTATGATCTATAGACTTAGAGCCTCAGGGTATTCCCTGCATGACCATGAATACTTCAAAACCTAGGAATTATGGTACTGTAGTAGACCGTGATTATGCAGGATTTTCGGTATCCAAGGTGTGAAAAGGACATGGAGTTCATAGCACCAGTTGTGTTACGCCAGCTCTTGCCCATACTTGATCAAAGCTCCGACCCTGCGAGCAGCCTTATTGAATTCCATCTCAACCCAGGGGGTCCAAGTACCCAATAATCTGGTGCTTGGGTGTTAGGTATTTGTAATTATAGTACAGTTTTTGGGTAAGTATACGATTATTCTGTGCCTGGACCCTTAGGGAAACAACATACCATTGGAGGCATGACGTTGCATCCGTACTAGGCAGGCATGTTACGGAACGCTCGTGCACATGGTGCAGTAATATAAAGGGCTATAGAAACCTAACGAAATCGTCGTCGGGCTTGCAGGACTGTACAGCTGCACGGCTTGGGTCAGGCCTTAGAGGCCGCCGTTTGGCGCGATTTTGTTTGGGAGTTCCTATTTTAAGGGTTCTACTTATTGAGGGTTTGTATTGGAGTCCCCCATTTATGGAAACCTTCTACATGGGGCAAGCCGAATGTGCACGTACTTGCTGCGCGTGAGCCAATTGATACCGAACAATCTGCATGAACTTAATGTATACTGAATCTTGGGAAGACGGTGACTTAGGTAAGACCATGCAGGATTGCAGATCCATACGTAGACCGAAGAGCCTGACATACATGTCAAACATGCCGTGTGTTTGACTTGTAAATTTTTATAGACCTGCGAAATCCTGAAAAATGTCCCCAGATGACCTTAATATCAACCCCTCTATACGTTGTAGTCCTCCCAAAGCAACCGGCCGGTATGTACCCCAAATAAATGAAGCCTGAACCCTACACTCTGAAACTTAAGTCCTAAGCCCGAAACCTGACACAAAATCCGGAACCCCTACACCTAAACCCTCAACCCCAAATACAGACCAAACCTGATAACCATAGAGCCTACATATCCCTGCATGTTGACACTAAATATCCCCTTCAGAGGCACCCTCAAATCCCTAAACCCTAGACCCTAATCCCGAACCCCTAATCCCCAAACCCCAATCCCTAAACCTAACCCTAAACCTTAAACCCTAAACCTAACCCTAAACCTTAAATAAACCCTAATCCCTAAACCTAACCCAAACCATCCTAAACCCTAGACCCTGTATAATCCCTAAACCCTAAATCCCCTGAAACCTCTCAGGCCTCCAGATCTGCGGCCACCCTTCGCCGCGAAGCCTTATGGTTTAGGGTTTAGGGTCTAAGGTTCAGGGTCTAAGGCGTAGGGTTTAGGGTCTAAGGTTTAGGGTCTATAAGGTTTAAGGGTTTAGGGTCTAAGGTTTATAATCTAAGGTTTAGGTTTTAGGGCCTAAGGTTTAGGGTCACAAGTTTCGTTTAGGGGTAATATTAAACACCCCCACCCTTCAAAGGGATACATAGGGGTACATAGGGGTA
>CAJNIZ010001185.1:4202-14446 GCA_905231905.1 Symbiodinium pilosum | reverse complement strand
CCATAACGTGGCACATCCTGGAACCGGAGAGCTGGTGCTGGAATGCTTAGAATCCCTGAGACACATATAGGGGTTATATTGGGATAATGGAAAAGAAAATGGAAACTATAGGGATTATAGGGTTTACATAGGGGTTATATTAGGATATATTGATATTATAGTTTAGGGTTTAGGGGTTTAGGGTTTGGGGTTTAGGGGAGTCCCAGCGTCATGTTAAAAACCAAACAAGAAGGGTTTAGGGTTTAGGGTTTAGGGGTTTAGGGTTTAGGTTTAGGGTTTAGGGTTTAAAACAAGAATAGAGACTCGCAAATATGGAGCCAACAAAAAACAGGCAGAAATGTGTTCCAAAATCGTACCGGAGTATTCCTAAAATGTCCATGGAGCTATGCGGTACATGACTTGGGCCCTGCAGTTTTTATATGGGAATCCCTTTGGCCCTAAGTATATAATATGTGCCTACCCTAAAACCTAAACCCTAAGCACTTAACCCCAAAACCCTCGAACCTAAACCCCTATGAACCCTATATAGCTCCAAGATTATCCTACTAAACCTATATGAGCTATAATTGGAACTCCTAGTATCCCCGCTTAATAACCCCTACAGTGGCCCACTGTATCATCCCCATATACACCCCTTCAAGGAGTTCAGACTATAATTCATATGAACCCTTTTTGGAGTGCTTCTGAATTCCAGATTGACAGGTTCTGGGCGGTCCTCGTAGAGGTATTCTCGGTCCTTCTCTTTCGCCTTGGTCTTGTCGTCCTGAAATGGGGCTCAGGGTTTTAGGGCGTAGGGTTTTCAGCTTCGGGTTTATGGCTTCGGGTTTACGGTTTATGGCTTAGGGTTGCGGGTTCCGGGCTTTGGGTTTCGGGCGGAATACAAGAAGTGACTGGAGGTTTGAGTGGGGGTATGGATTAAAATTCTGTCCTGGGGTGCCATGATTAGAGGTCTAGAGGGATTAGGGCTTGATGCTTACCGGGACACATGTACAGCCCTATAAAAAGTAGAACTTTTTAGCTCTATCGGGAATATTGGGATTATGGCGCAGAATAAACCAATTGTTCTCCCAGTAATATTCCGCTTAGAATAAGGCTTGAGGGAACTCGGTTCCCCAAATCTTCTTGAGCTAGGTGATGGAACCAACTGTGGGAACCTGAGCCCTGCAAGGATCCAATGGAAACACCATCTTTATCTTTAGCCAACTCTAAACCCCAGACCCTAAACCCCAGACCCCAAACCCTAAGCCCCAAACACTAAACGGAGGATCCCCCAACTGCAACAACAAAAGCACGAACGTGCAGTCGCCGCAACTGACGAGGGGCACGGTTCTTGCTGCAAAAAGGCCTCTGCAGTAATAGCGCTTAAATAAGGTTTAGGATTGTTGTCCGACCTTCGACTCCAAATGCTTGCGTGGTGTTCTTTCGCATCTACCACTTGGCACACAGCTGCTTCCTGTGGTGACCCAAACCACACTATCCCAAGGGGTCCATGTAACTACTGTAGCTGTACAGTATATACTTAGTGCTCAAAGCATCTACATAATTGGTAGTTTCCGAAAATGGGGGGATCCCAATATAGACCCCAAAATACTATAATCCTTTTTATAGGGACCCCCAAAATGGTATCCCTAATTTTTGGAAACTACCAATTCAGGGCCCATGTATATATACTGTGTGGCTACATGGACCCATTGGGACTATGCATTCCAAGGTACGGTCACCTCTATTCCTGGGTCAGGAGGGCTTAGGGTTTAGTGCTTTAGGGTTTTAGGGTTTTAGGGTTTAGGGTTTAGGGTTTTAGGGTTTAGGTAGGGTCTTAGGGTTTAAGGTTTAGGGTTTAGGGCAGGCGGAGCATTTCTTGCATCCCACAACCTACTGGACCTAAAACCTAAATAGGAGTTTCCATTTTATTTCCATTATCACAATGTAACCCCAGTATAGCCCTAATATATTAATGTATATTAATTTAATGGGTCTACTGGACTACCCAAATTACAGCATTTAGGCCTTAGGGTTTTGGGTTGATAGTTGCCATGTTCCGTATTTTTGCGAAGGCGCTGTCTAGCCAGTTTGCGGAACACAGCTAGAGACTCAGGTGCTATGTGACAAGAAGGCGGAACACAGAACTGGTTTTAAACTAGGCCAGCTTCTACGATCAGGGGTTATCGAATCTGATTTTTGACGGGTTGCGCAACATGCAATCTTCTAACACTCTTGGATGGCCAAAGAAATTCTGGGTGGTGCTCTAAAGGCCCCACCAATCTATTTGTAAGTAGGGCTCCTTATACTGTAAAAGGGTGAAGTGCCACCTAGAATTTCTTCAAGACCTAGGAAACTCTGCTAAACATCTGGCCTTCTTGTTGGCATGTTCTGAGGCTGGTATACGCGGGCATACGGATTAAGGGTTTCAGGGTTGAGGGCTTAGGGTTTAGGGGTTGAGGGTTGAGCTAGGGTATGTCTCCGACGTAACCGTATTTGGATGTCCTGCAAGACTGATTGGAGGATCAGGGTGACTTAGGCATGTGTCACACAAGGCAATTTGGAGGTATACTGCTGCCCCATTTATCCAACAATTTAGCCTGGTGGCACCTAAACCCTAAACCCTTGATTACCTTTCCCTGCGTTCCGAATGGATGCCAAGCTGCTCCCAAGCAATGCCTGTCTGAGCAAAGCAATCATTGCCAAAGAGTAACTCTTGAGATTTCCTTCCCCTTGGAGACGCACGCATAGGATGAGCTTCAAATTATGAATTCCTTTTACATTAGCAGTCATCGCTAAACCTAATCAAGAGCTTCTGGTGACAGTCTGTTAACCTTTCCTTGGTGTGGTTGCATGTTAGGGGGCCTCTCAGAAACAATCAACGCTGTTTCTTCCAGGCATACCAACCCCAAACTCTAGACCCTAAACCCTAAACCCTAGACCGGCTATACGGAAGTTGCAGGCGCATTGTTCCTCCTGTCTGAAACCTAACCTTGCATTTGATAACTTATCCAAGCGCGAGTCGAAGGCATCTAGGACCAGCCGAGCAAGTCATTCGGTAAGCCAGGTGGGAGTTTCTCAAAAAGGGGGGCCCCTAGGGACCCCAAGGGGTATAGAGGGATTATAAGGGGATTATATAGGGCCCCCTTAAGGGATTACATAGGGGTTATATTGAGAAATACCCAGGTGCGTGAGGATTCACAAGAAAGTGGCGCAACGTCTGTGCTTGGGGAGTATACCTAGACCCTGCGAATACTGTGCATGTAGGTCGAGGTACACAATATCAGGGGCCCGACTAGCAGGGTTCAGGAATGCATATTTGGCGTGTAGACCGCCTACCGTACTTTGGCATGCAAGCACGTGTCTGGGCCTCCAAATCTCAAAGCAAAACCTGACTGAGTGCTGCCAGCTCTTATTACCAGTCCATGCACCCAAAGATGCTTCAAGAAAGTGAAGTCATCCAGCGGGAATTTAGAACTGTCAACCCCACACCCTACACCTGTACAGTTGAGTGAGGAATTGGGCAGCGACTCTTCCTGTCCTTCAACCGAAAACCCTGAACCCTAAACCCGAAGCCTCAGAACCTATAAGGCTGCACCGAGAAAACACCCAATCAAGGGTACATAGGGGTTATATAGGGATAATGGAAAAGAAATGGAAACTGCAGGGATTATAGGGATTCTATAAGGGTTATGTAGGGATTATAGGGTATATATAGGGGTTACATAGGGATAATGGAAAAGAAAATGGAAGCTACCATAGCATATTGGGGTCTGTATTGGGGTCCCCTTATTTAGGGGAACTACCATATACATGGGAATATTTTTTACACCAAGTATATACTATATTCATCTGCATGGACACTTCCAAGACATGTTATTGATGACTCATGTCAGTAACAGCGCTACAGAAGAGAACAAACAGTAGTCACGGCTAGCAAAGGGCTGGCAACAAGCTGGGTTGCTGCTAAGGAACTGAAATTAAGTTACTATACTGAGGAAACCTTCACTATATACCTTCGTAACTTCATTCAAGTTCCGTAACAGCAACCCATCAAGACCAGGCCGCCTCGTTCCAAATCGCATCAAAAAACACCGTGCGCGGGTCGCGTACCAAATCCGAACCTGCCCAACTCTGATCCGAAACCTTTGCGTACACAAACCTTGCGGCTTCTAGCACAAAAAAACCCTAAACCCTAAACCGTGAATCCTAAACCCTAAACCCTATAAATCCTAAAGCCCGAAGCCCTAAACCCTGTCAGCCACTTACTGGAAATTGTCGGAATCCGCCCTCAGGCATTGCCGTTCCGCCTCGACTCCCTTGCCGCGCTTACCATGTCGGATGCCGCTCATTCCTCGCTGGCTCTGACATAAGACGGTTCCTTACCTTCCCAAAGGGTCCATGTAGATATATGGTATATACTTAGGGCCCAAAGGGGTTCCCATATACCTACTTTAAGGCCGAAGTATATACCATATAGCTACATGGACCCTTTGGGCTTTGGTTAGCTAGAAATGAGGAAATGGATGCTTATAGTAGTCCGTATAGAACCGATTATAGTACTTTCCATTTTCTTTTCCATTCCATCTAAACCCTAGAACTTATAGTCGTTTCCATTTTCTTTTCCATTCATTTTCCAGCTAACCAAAGGTAAGGCGTGATTGAAATACTGGTCCCCTCATGCTCCATACTTCTGTCCGCAGCGCAGCCATGGGTCTGATAGGGACCTTGAATTGTAGATTCCAAACAAGTACCCACGTAGCTATATAGTATTTCTTAGGGCCCAAAGAGGTTCCCATGTTTTGGTATTGTAGGCATCTGCATTATGCTACATTTGCGAAACCCGCGTACGGTCGTCGCAGAAGGTCAACACCTTTACCATACTGACATGTCTTGTAGCAATCCCGAGAGAACTGTCAACGTGATCAGAGATCAACATGAGCTGCAGTAAACTCCTAATATCCCCCTGAAAAACACCCATTATACTCCCCTAAATAACCCCCTTTCAGGAGCTCAGACTATAGCTCACATAGCTTTCATACCTATCGTGATGGCAGTGCTGGCCATAATGACTGCGGTGCTGAACCACACTTCTTGATGTGTGCGATGGCCAAAACTCTGGTGCTTCCTGGTGAACTCTTAGGGAACAGGGTCTAGGGTTTAGGATTAGGGTTTAGGGTTGACGCTACAGGTCTGGGTATTTAGGCAAACATGTACTTGTCATTGCGATTGTCTACTCTACCGTCCAAGGGCTGAGCCCCGTGAACTGGCTGCTTACAACAGCACCGCATGTCTACACCTTTTTCTGCCACTGTGGCACCAAATTCCAACACTCTGAGTCCCAAACCCTAACCCAATCAAACCCTAAACCCTACATGTCCCCGATGTACGTGCGTATATCCCTGTATAGCCTTACATGACCCTAGATGACACCACATGACCCTACAAAAACTATATGAGCTACTGTCTAAACTCCCAGTAACCGCCCTCATATCCCCTATGGTAGTCCCCTATATAGGCCCCTATATACACTGTTTTAAGGAGTTTAGGCTATGGCTCATATAACCCTCAAGAAACAACCTGAAGAGTCCGCTCATCTGCCAAGGCTCGCATGTCCTCCTCATCCTTGCGGAGATCAGTCTTGGGAGGGGTTTAGGGTTTAGGGGTTTAGGGTTTAAGGACAAGAAAAGGGGCCCATATGAAACCTTAGGGATATACCGGAGGGGGAATACATGGATTATAAGGAGTCCTCCTCGAGGACTACATGGGGAAGATTTTCAGAAGCTCCTAGCTTATCTGACGAACAAATGAAGAAACCAACTGCCTACTCATACAATTGTAATATAGTTGTAGTGTCAAGTATATTAGCTGCAGTACTGACAATCACAATACTCGTACTCGCAGTAGTAATAGTCATTCCACCACCCCTTCGGCACTCCGCGCTTGCCATGTGTGGGAAAATTTCAACATACGGCAGACGTGTTCTAGATTCTGGGGACGGATTCTATATGGCCTTCCTAGAGCTCTTACCACGCAGGTTAGAATCGAGGCTTTGGAGTTACGGAGAGGCCCCAAGACAGGGCCGTGATCTCGAGACATCCGCGCACGCCATGGGCTTGTAGTCTGAAATTCGGCGTGATACAGCATCTGTCTGACAGTCTGATTGAGCTTCTCTGGCTGATTCTCCGTGAGGCAAAGGAAATTTGCTAGTACAGCATTTCCCTCAAGATGCTGTTACATTCATCATCTAGTTTCGCAGCTGGCGCAAGTGCGACGAGTTGTCAAAGAGAAAGCACCCACCTTGCAGTGCTACAGCCCCCTGTGGAAGTCAACTGGAATCGGGTATCTTACTGGTAGGTAGTAGGAAACAAGGAAACCCTAAATAATCCCGCTATAATATATCGGTACTTAATTCCAAATCCCACATAATTCCTGGATCTGAGCCCTATACCTGTACCTGTATTCTCTTATTCCCTAATAACCACCAATAGCCACGCACGGTGCTGTCCTTCTTGGACAGAAGCTTCTCATTGCGAACCTTGGGCCGAGGCCACTTGAGGTTTCCCAAAATGAGGGTTTAGGGTGCAGGGTTTTATGGAGAAATATGTGGTTTAGGATTTCCTAGAATTAGGGGTCCCTTTTGAGGGTCCCTAATAAAGTTTACAATTTTTGGGGGGTCCATATATATTGGGATCAGATTCCCTTATTTTGGGAAGCTACCGTTTGTGTGTGTATTGTCTTCGTGGTCAGGGGACCCTAAAACCTGAACCCCAATCCCTGAACCCTAAACCCTAATGCCTAAACTCTAAACCCTGAACCCTAATCCCTAAACTCTAAACCCTAATCCCTAAACTCTAAACCCTGAACCCTAATCCCTAAACTCTGAACCCTCACAACCGCTGAACTCTCCAAAGAGTCCAACTTTGTGACAATTGGAACCCATGGACCACGTCCAGCCATGAAACTACAACCGACAGGGCCTCCGATACGTCTTTAAGGTTTAGGGGATTACGGTTTGGGTTTAGGGGGTTGGGGTCTAGGGGATTAGGGTTTAGGGTTTAGGGGATTGAGGTTTAGGGCTTAGGGGATTAGGGTTTGGGGTTTAGGGACACGGCCTCCGATACGTCTTTAGGGTTTAGGCTTTATACCCTTTTATAAGGTAGCAGTTTCCATTTTCTTTTCCATTATCCCTAAATAACCCCAATATAACCCCTGTAAAATCCCTATATGTACCCTATGGTTTAGGTAGCTTTCTCATAGCCCAAGAGGTGGCTATAGGTCTCAGCATGTACATCCTTTGTTTTGCTCAAAGTTATCTTCCCCAAGGTTAGTTATGCATGTACCAGAAATTCCAAGTGTTATGAATACCCTTTTGTGGGCCATACTATACACAAACAACATTACACTCTGCTTTATACTACATGGCACATTTTAATCCTGTCCTGCAGCGCGACAAGCTGGCATAGGCAGTTGCAAGCACCCTGGCATAGCGCCTTTGAAGCCTTGCCTGGGTCTACGTACTTAAATTGGGCTAATAGCAGAGGACGATATGTACTAGAGAAATAAATAGTAGGCTATAATGGAAGCGTACGTCAGTCAAAGGTCATCCGTTCTCTAGAAACATCGCCGAACGTTATGAGGATCACAAGAGTGTCTGAAAATCGCAGGACCCTTCATGTACAGACCCTCCCAAATATACAACCCGTAATCGCGGAAAACTTCTATGAGGAATCACAGAAGCAGCCAGGCTGCAATCGGCGTCTCCTCGTCGAAGCCACGTCGGAAGCGAGCCTGCATGTACTCGAGCGGGGTCTTGTCCGTGTAGTTCCTGACTAATTCTAGATGCACACACAGATCTGGTAGTCTCCCAGAAAAGGGGGACCCTAGTATAGGCCCAAATACTATGATTCTTACTATAGGGATCCCAAGAATAAGCCAAAATTTTGAGAAACCCCTATCTGAAAAGCTCATGGCGCAAACCCTTCTCAGGCCAACCGGTTGTTGGCTTGTACCTCTCTGAACCCTCTCTGAACCGAGTGCGGAGGCCTATACATTTCAAACATCCTGCGGCGCATTGTTCAAACACCTTTCATAGCGGTAGCACCATTTTGTTGCGCAAAAGTCGTTGGGCTGGACTCGTTTTGGTTGCCAAGGCTTCTCAGGAATAATTCCTCATGCTAGCTGCTGAGAGCTGGGCATGGAACTGCATAAACTACATTCATCATGATTCGGAGATACTGAGTGCCCTAGACCCTGAACCTTAACCCTAGACCCTAAGCGCAGAACAAGCGTCCCCAAGTGTACCAGGGAATGCTGCGCCTCGGACAACAGTCTGGAGGATGTCTTCGACCGGTGTTTTAGGAGGGGCCTTACCAATCAGTAGACGACCTGCGTGTACACGCAAATTGGGCCTTCACAGTTGACATGCCTCTACTACTTCCCCAAGGGTCCTCTTACCCACTAACTGGGTGCTTGAGATTTTGGTCCTAGGAATGGCACTACAGGTGTTGGGGAAATATATGGGTATTTCTCAAAGAATCCCTGTAGACTCCCCGCATGAGGACCCTCATAACCTCCTTGCAATGCCTATGTAACCCTTGGTAGGGGAACTCCTGTGTGATGAGCCTAAACCCTAGATCCTACAGCATCAGCCCTGAACCCCCATCCCCTAAAGCCTCAACCCTGAGCCCCAAACCCTCAAACCTAAACTCTAAAGCGTCAACCCTAAAGCCTGGGTACTTAGACCCTAGGGACCCCAAGCTGCTTCACTGTAGCCAAAAGAAGCGTCATTATGCTCAAAGCCAACAATAGGTTCAGTGTTTAGGGTTTAAGGTACTGGAGGTCTTCTACAAGGGTAATGGAAAAGAGAATGGACACTGCTAGGGCTTAGGATTTAGGCTGCTATCTAATACTTTGAGTCTCAAGTCTATAGGGGTCATAAAGGGATATATAGGGCTTGAGGAATACCATCCCAACAATGGAAAATCATATTGAAGAGAAGATGGGGATTTCAAGATACACTGGGTTCATAAAAGGGAATATTATGAAGGGGTGTAAGAGCCTGAACTGTTGCCTGTGAGCAATAATCTAAACTCCTAGTATGCCCCTGAATAAACCCTTGTAGTCCTCCCGTCAAAACACCCCTGTATCCCCCCCTTAAAAGAGCTTACTATGACTGATATTATGCTGAAGCCTGCTTGAGACACCCTATGCCATTATTATGCAGGGAAGCCCAAAACTAGGATATTGGAGAGTCCCCAAACTTCTACCGTAGTCGGCACGAATGCGGTCAAGTCAGCCTCCTGTGCCAGCTCAAGTCCCGGTTATCAACCCTAAACCCTGAACAGATTTCAGTCGCTAGTCTACGAGTTGTTCTTATTTATGGCATTTCTGAAAACAACCCTTTTATGATCTTAAACGGAACCCCATGATTTTTCGGGGTTTAGAGTTTAGGTTTTTTAGGACAACAAAGCCATACAATCTCCCCAAATTTTCGGAAAAGCTCGTGTCTACTGCTCATTCTACATCCTTGCGCTGCTAGACAAGGCGTGCTGCCCAGCAGCAATGTAGGCTAGTCGCAAGTCTTTGTGCCACCAGAGCCTGGTCAAGAATCATTCGTTTACAATGGCTCACCCATCACCCAATACCATAGGAATGATGATGATAAAGGCCATGATAGATGCAGCGATACTGCGTCTAACTATCTGACTGTCGTGTGCACACCTCTAATAAGAGCTACTGCGAAACAGATTTTGAATGGTGTCGACGTCGAGGTGAAATTTCTTCGGACAAACACGAGACCTGTTGACAACATGCTCGGAAAGCATAAGACTCACAGCCAATACAGCGTGTCATCTTCCTTATCATTCTCATGACCATCATCACCCCAAACATCGGCCTCCTCCTCCTCCTCATAATCATCGTCATCATCATACGGCGACAGAACGGGTCGATCCATGCATCCTTCTGACAACATCCGTGTGTGGCTGGTCCTACTGCGAGGTTCCATTACCTTTACTGCTACTGACAACGTTTCCAGACAATCCTTTACTTTACCCTACGGCTCCCAGTTACCTAAATAGTAGGTTACTGGGCTATGTAACTATAGGGTATGTAGAACCCAGTTCCCATTATTTAGGTAACTGGAGCCCTCCCTTTAGTTAGCATACGACCATACGACAGACGAACATCAATTTATAGAAGGGATTATACAGGGGACTACTATAGGGGCTATTAAGGGGAATATCCCAAACCCTAAACCCTAA